>CM053793.1:410385574-410673074 GCA_028749045.1 Cupressus sempervirens | reverse complement strand
CCAACCGTAAATAGCATCATTAGACCATCGTGGGTCTTAGCCATCCCTCCGTGCATAACATTCCAAATCATAGAATAGATCATCAGTATTGACATAGTAGGAATGTCACTCCTAAATCATACTACATCATATGCAAAAAGTAATCTAACATGCTACAACATATACATAAGAAATCCCATCATATAAAGTAGAGCATAAGATAAGTAAACAACATCATCTATCATATGCTAATCATCAATTAAAGGATACATATCCACCATCATAATCCAAGAATGCATCAGCTACGGTGTCTCAACTGAATTTCATATGGTAAGAGTGAAAAAGCACTACCACCCGATTGCGTGGTACCTAAATGGTCCACTCCCACCGCGCTGAGGAGATAATCTCAAATTCCAAACAGGTTATCAATTCACAAAGCACAAATACTCTCTAAGTCCAAGAATCCTAAAAGTATACTAGCTCAAAGGTTCCAATTCACAAACTAACATATAATCCCAGAGGCACAACAATGACATGTAGGAAACCTACTATGCAAGTGGAAAAGTGTCATCACATGGATCAATGTAATGCCTCGCCAAGGAATCCAAAGGATTAACCTAAAGTTTCACTAAGTTTGGTAGCATTTTTTTCTAAACATGAAAGTAACACCATTCATAACATAGTAGTGAAAGCAATAACATTATTCAACTGAAAGTAATCATAAACAGATATAACAGGTTACATTCTTCATGGATCCCTTAATGTTGAATAACATCTAAATCAACTAGTATTAATGATTCCATCTAATACTACATCCACATGAAAGAATAAACAAAAAGTCCAATGTCCATATTACACATTTGTTTCAGAATGCCTCTTGGCAATTAAATTCAGAAAGCTCAATCATCCACTGTACATGACACAGGGTACAAAAGGCTTAAAAGAATATACATGTGTGGTAACGAAGTACATCATCCTATTCTAATCCATGATGCAATTGCAGTAAATTAAATGAAACCAAATTCCATATATGATACATCATCATAGAAGATATAAACATCCATCATAAAAGATAGCAATAAATAATAAACACAACACATAATTATCTAAATGAACGGTTCCTCACAACTGTAAATAGCATCATTAGACCATCATGGATCCTAGCTATCCCTCCGTGCATAACATTCCAAATCATCGAAGAGATCATCAGTATTGACATAGTAGGAATGTCACTCCTAAATCATACTACATCATATGCAGAAAGTAATCTAACATGCAAAGTAAAGCATAAGATAACATAATTTAACATATGCAAATCATCAATGTGAGGATACATGTCCACCATCATAATCCAAGAATAGAATGAAGATAGATTCCAACAAGGAATGCATCAACCACGCTGTCTCAGACAGATCTCAAATGATAAGAGTGAAAAAGCACTACCACCCGACTGCGTGGAACCTAAATGGTCCACTCTCATTGCGTTGAGGAGAAAATATCAAGTTCCAAATAGGTTATCAAAATCACATAGCATAAATACTCTCTAAGTCGAGGAATCCTAAAAGTATACTAACTCAAAGGTTCCAATTACAAAATGACATCTAATCCAAGAAGCACACAAAGACATCTAGGAAATTTACTATGCAAGCAGGAAAGTGTCATCGTACAGATCACGCTAGAGTTACCCTGGCAGTCTCTCAATAGACCCCGACCCCCTAGTGATCCCTGTGCGGCCACTAGTATCCTCTCATACTGACGAAGCATATTACAAAATGCAAGGTCACAACCAAATGTTCTCTCTACTCCCATCCCAGTCTGTACTAGCACTTGAGGCATGGGCGAGAACATACAATTATCTTATTAGGTTCATTTAATCCCCATTTAGTGTAAATGTTTTCACTTATTAAAACAACTTACAATGAGTTACCCTAGTACCCACTTAGGGCCCCGACCCCCATTGTAAGCCGCTTCCCGACACTACAAGTAGATAACCTACCCTAAGCTCATGGAATCATAAATCACAAAATCACCACGTTCCTATACAAGCGATTGGAAAAATACCAAAAGAATAATCCATAATAAAAGCATTAAATCTCCATAAGCACATGAAAAGCATCCATAGATAATCCTGACCACAACAATTCTCTATTGGCAACTGAAGGTATCACTGATAATCAAAAGTATTTATTGGTTTTCAATAACCAAAATATATCTCAAAATCATACGGATCGAAGACTCCAAAATGGTTGAGTCAAAACATGTCACAACATGACATCATCAATAAATAAATCAACATTTTAGTCCCATCATGGCAACTGGAAAGTAGTCCAAGGATAACTGATCGATGAGTCAAAAATGGTTAAGTCAAGTGTCTCAGATACATATAACTCAGCTTCACTCAAGAAGACTGATGAGCAATAATAATCAGTAAATACAAACATCTCATAGAGCATACCATCACAGTACCATGGTTGGGTTTATAAAGAATCGAGATCAAAAGACATCATCATGACATCACAATCATAACCCCTGAACCTCTGGTAGATGTCCTATAATTGGTCAACACTAGTCAACCCAAAAACCCAAAACAAGAAGCATAGAGAAAACATAATGCAAGCACATGTTTTTGGTTCGCTAAAATTACATAGTTGAATTGAGTATGGAGGTTCCAGTTTCTGTTTGCAAGTATACTTCAAGTATATAAGATTAATCATTTGACCTACAAGTCAACTCATTTGTTCCCTCGATAACATTATCCTTCCATTATTTAAAATTACATTCTAAGAATAATTGAAGGATAAATATTTACTCATTACACTAATCGTCATTGTCCCTTAATTAATATTATTTGCTTTATTAATTAATCTTAATTAAATCAATTAATAATGAACATAGCTCTTTATCATTCTAACAATACTTAATTAAATCTCAACTAAATATTACTAAAATTTAGGTCTCTTAATTTAATTGTTATAATAATTAAATCATCACAAATAACCATTAAAATATCTAAAGTCATTATTCAAGTCATTAGAATAAGACTTATCAACTTCGATGTAAATACTTTACAACTTTGTTAAAAGAATCATATCAACTAAAACTCTATTACATAACTTAATTATTAATTAAATTTAATTAACTCTAATTAATTAATTTAATTAATAATTACATAACCATACCAACAACCCAATGAATATCAGTTGATTAATAACTAACTATAATTTGTAAGTTAAAAGTCAATTATAATCCAATTCTCCAATATTAATAGTTCAATAATGACTTGTTATTATTTAATAACAAGTTATATTGGAAATCTTATTAATAAATCTATAATGACCACATTCGTCACTCTTTTCAATGAATACTAATATTTTCTTAACAAATTCATATTATCGATAATCATTTCAATTAAGACTCTATCGCATAACTTAATTATTAATATCATAACTAATAATTCAATGATTATTATCAAGCGAGAAGACTCTCTGCTACCCTATGGATATCTTGTCTAAATAGTTGGATCAATTAAGTTTAACCCCCCATTTAATTTTGATCTTCAATAAATAACTTACCCATTGAATTCAAATAATCAATTAGTAATTCTAATGAACTCAAATAATTGCATAATTCAAAAACTTTGATTTATAATATGTTCTATGATTTAAACTAAATTTAATTAAGCTAATTATTAAATTCTAACTATATAAAACTATATTAATATCTCTCCTCTTTTAATAATAATTGACAAATTATTATTAATACTTTTAAATCATTTACCATTTTGAATAAGTCGATTTACAATTTCGAGAACCCCAAAATAATTAGTGACTAGGAGTTAAAATTAAAATAAAATCATTTACAATTAAAATAAAAGTTATAAGCTTGCCTAGGAGTTAACACACCTTTTGATTGCACAACACAGTAGTTAGCGCACAAATTAAGCACATGGTGTCTACAACCTTATGACTCATCTAGAAGGTTGGAAAAAGCTCGTGCTTAGTTGTCAACACCTTCTGGTTGTTTCTAGGGCCATTCTAGGTGCTTCCTGAGAGTTCTTTATATTCAAGCACTCCTAGAAGCTTAGGGAGAGCATTTGGAGAGCGTTTGGAGGACCTGGGGAACGTTGGAGAAGGAAGGAGTTTGCTCTGCAGTTTTTGAGGAGAAGTGATTAGCATCAGTGTCTAGGTAGACACTTGTGATTTTTGCATATGTCATTTTCACTTCTTGCATTTCTTGTCTTCTTCGTGTCTTCTGAATGCTTTCTGAGGATTTTCTTATCTTGGTTGAATGCATTTTGTTGTGGGTAGTTAAAATTTGTATAAGAAATTCTCATATGCGTAGATCTGAGGAAACTATGGGGTTAGGGTTTTCAGATGCGTATGAACAAACCTATTAGATGGAATAATGGGTAAAGTTAGAGAACAATTATTTTAAAAGAAAAATTCTTAATTTAAAGAATTAGAAAACCCTTTTTGTTTTAAAAAAATTATATATGTGTTCTCTTTTTAAATATATAAAATCCGCACACACACACACACACACACACACACACACATATATATATATATGTGTGTGTGTGTGTGTATGTTTAATAAAAATTGCAATGATGTTTGATAGCAAACTGCGTGTATATATATATATATATATGTATATATATATGTATGTATGTATATATGTATATGTATATATATGTATATATATATATATATGTATGTATATGTATACATATATATACATATATATATATATATGTATATATATGTATATATATACATATACATACATATATATATATATACATATATATACATATACATATATACGTATGTATGTATACATATACATATGTATGTATGTATATATGTATATGTATATATATGTATATATATATATATATGTATATGTATATATATACATATATATACATATATATATATATATATGTATATGTATATATATGTATATATATACATATACATATATATATATATACATATATATACATACATACATATATATATACATATATATATATATATACATATATTTGTTTAAAAATGCAGTGGAAGAAATCAATTTAAAACAATCCAAATCGCACATGATTAAACATTTAAAAAAAATGTTTTATCTATTAAAAAAAAATATTAAATATATTTAGGGGCGGATATTTTAACCCCAACCCTTGCATGCCTTACAATGGGTGACACCCTGCTTGCAGTCATAGGTATTGCGACTGATGTCCCAGGCCTGCGATGTTAGACAAGGGGTCGCATGGCCATATATAATGGTTGCAAGGGCACTGCCACGATTATTTAAAACAACGACAGGCAAGTGCTACGGTTGCAGGGGTGGATCGAACTCCGATACCCGCGCCGAAACCAAAATGAAATAATGTGTTGGGCTCGATGATGAAAATATATGTTTCATTTGCTTTTGTATTAATAAATCGATTGTTATAATTCGATTTTATAAGAATTATCATTATTAAATATTAAAGAATGGAGCTTAAACCAGAATCATATTGCTCTAAGTGTGTTGTAGTGTCACCAATGGAATCATATTCCCCTACAGGGGGAAAGGGTTCAATGGGACCCGCATATTGAGTATCTTAGTTTTTCATTCTTGCAGACTTCCAAGAGTAAGCCTAATTTTAGGGGGGGTGGATGTAGTGCCTGCCCCTAGGTCACATTTTTGTTATCATTGTCGAACTCTTTTAGGGCTAGTTTTATGTTGCCGGTTAGCAGCATTGTTTTGAGACTATTAGATATTGTGCTATGGATTCAGTTGATATGTGATGAGATTACTTAGACTCTACATTTCATGTATGCATGATGATTATTACATTATTTTCAGTTATTGATTAGTTAGATGGTTTATTATCACATGTGTTTTCTTATGGATACTTACCCCATACTTGCATGTGTATGGTGTGTGTGTTTGTTCTTGGATGGCGTTTCTGATGTGGTTAAGGGAGTCGTAGTCACCTGCTAGTCGGGATCTACACGATGCACCACTTCCTGCCATTGCCTGTTTAGCTTAGCATATATATATATATATATATATATATTGTATGTACATGCATAGTTTTTATGCAGGTTGCAGGTATCGGGTATCGACTTCCTTGAATTGTCAAGATGAGCGTACCCTATTGCATTATCTCAATGGTAAGAGAGGGGAGATAAATTCTCAAGTCCAAATCCCAACCCTTTAAGCCATTTGTCCTAATTGAAAATTAGGACAAGTATTTGAGTTGAGTACCCTCTGAATGCGTCAAATGACATAATTCGTGATTTTTAACCCTTTAGACTGATTTTGTATGGATTGTTCTATGATGGGTTTTCATATTTTATCTTGGAGGTCTATGGTGAATTTTTTATTTATTAAGTCTTAAATAAACAGATTTAATTAATAAATTAATTATTTAGAAAAAAATTAATATAATATCACGATCTTTAGATATTATGATTTTAATTAATTAAATAGAAATTAATCGAAAAAAGAATTAAATAAAAGAAATTAGAAATTAAAATTAATAATAATAATAATAAAATAATAATAAATAAATAAATAAATAAATAAATAATAATAAAAGTAATAAAAGAATTAAAATAAAAGTTATAAGTTTACCTAAGAGTAACGCACCTCTTGATTGAACATATGTCAACAACACAGGAGTTAGTGCACAAATTAAGCACATGGTGTCTACAACCTTATGACTCATCTAGAAGGTTGGAAAAGATTCATGCTTAGTTGTCAACACCTTCTGGTTGTTTTTAGAGACATTCTAGGTGCTTCCTGAGAATTCTTTATATTCAGGCACTCCTAGAAGCTTAGAGAGCGTGTTTGGAGGACCCGAGAATGTGGGAGAAGGAAGGAGCTTGCTCTGTGGATTCTGAGAAGTGATTTAGCATCAGTGTCCAAGTAGACACTTATGATTTTCTTATGTTATTTTCGCTTCTTGCACTTCTTGTCTTCTTCGTGTCTTCTAAATGCTTTTTGAGGATTCTATGTGTGAATGTTCCAGTTGTTTTAATCTTGTCATAGATATTTAATTCCTTATGTGAGAAAACACCTCATGCGTAGATTTGATGAAATTATGGAGCTAGGGTTAAAATTTATAGTCAAATCTATTAGAAGAATTAATGGGCAAATTTAGAGAACAATTATTTTTAAAAGAAATTCTTAAGAAATTAGAAAACCCATTTTGTTTAAAAAAAACTGTGTTGTTCTCTTTCTTTTAAAATCATGTAAATCTATATATATATATATGTTTATTATAAAAATATTGTAGTGCTTAATAAAACTCTGCATGTATATATACATATACATATACATATATATATATATATATATATATATACATGTATATATATATATACATGTATATATATATATACATATATATATGTATATATATATATATGTATATGTATATATATATATATACATATATATATATACATATACATATATATATATATACATATATATATATATACATATACATATATATATATACATATATATATATATACATATATATATGTATATATATATTTACATATATATATTTATTTATTGAAACACTTATTATTAAATCGCAGAGGAAAAAATATATATAAAATTCGAATTGGATTGAAATGAACATTTTTTGAAAAACATTATTTGAAATCGTTTTAAAAAAAAAATATTAATGTAAGGGAGGGGCAGGTTACATTTTCCCCCTGTACCCCCCTCTGTTTTCATGCGCCAACAAGTACAATGGTCGCAGGGTACCCGCGACGAACTTTTCAACCGTCGCACGACTTTTATGATCCGCCACTCAGCAATTTTTAAATCACTTAAGTCTTAAATGCCCTTCCTTTAATATGTTATAAAGTTTAAATTTCGATTGAGTTTTAACAATAGTTTTGTAGAAAGTTTTTATAATTATAGATATATATTATTAAAAGGTTTATGTTATGTAATTCGATTTTGAAGTTATTAAATATTATATATATATGTGTGTGTGTGTGTACACACACACACATATATAAAAATTGTAATTCAGTTTTTAAGTATGATGAAGTTATTGAATATATATATATATATATATATATATATATAATATAAATAAAATTTTATTTAAGTAATTAATCAAGTCAATAAAATTTCAAATAAGTGATATAGTTAGAATTTATTTAACTAGAATGAGTTTAAATATTTAAATTATCAATTATTTTGGGGTTCTCGAAATTGTAAATCGACTTATTGAAAATGATAAATGATTTATAAGTATTAATAATAATTTGTCAATTATTATTAAAAGAGGAGAGATATTAATATAGTTTTATATAGTTAAAATTTAATAATTAACTTAATTAAATTTAGTTTAATTAAGGTTAACTATAGAACATATTATAAATCGAAGTTTTTGAATTATGCAATTATTTGAGTTCATTAGAATTACTAATTGATTATTGGAATTCAATGGGTAAGTTATTTATTGAAGATCAAAATTAAATGGGGGGTTCAACTTAATTGATCCAACTATTTAGACAAGATATCCATAGGGTAGCAGAGAGTCTTCTTGCTTGATAATAATCATTGAATTATTAGTTATGATATTAATAATTAAGTTATACGATAGAGTCTTAATTGAAATGATTATCGATAATACAAATTTGTTAAAGAAATATTAGTATTCATTGAAAAGAGTGACGAATGTGGTCATTATAGATTTATTAATAAGATTTTCAATATAGCTTGTTATTAAATAATAACAAGTCATTATTGAACTATTAATATTGGATAATTGGATTATAGTTGACTTTTAACTTACAAATTATAGTTAGTTATTAATCAACTAATATTCATTGGGTTGTTGGTATGGTTATATAATTATTAATTAAATTAATTAATTAAAGTTAATTAAATTTAATTAATAATTAAGTTATGTAATAGAGTTTTAGTTGATATGATTCTTTTAACAAAGTTGTAAAGTATTTACATCGAAGTTGATAAGTCTTATTCTAATGACTTGAATAATGACTTAAATATTTTAATGGTTATTAGTGATGATTTAATTATTATAACGATTAAATTAAGAGACCTAAATTTTAGTAATATTTAATTGAGTTTTAATTAAGTATTGTTAGAATGATAAAGAGTCATACCTATGTTCATTATTAATTGATTTAATTAAGATTAATTAATAAAGCAAATAATATTAATTAAGGGACAATGAAGATTAGTGTAATGAGTAAATATTTATCCTTCAGTTATTCTTAGAATGTAATTTTAAATAATGGAAGGATAATGTTATCGAGGAAACAAATAGGTTGACTTGTAGGTCAAATGATTAATCTTATATACTTGAAGTATAATTGCAAACAGAAACTGAGACTTCCATACTCAATTCAACTATGTAATTTTAGCAAACCAAAAACATGTGCTTGCATTGTGTTTTCTCTATGCTTCTTGTTTTGGGTTTTTGGGTTGACTAGTGTTGACTAGTTATAGGACGTCTATGAGAGGCTCGGGAGTTATGATTGTGATGTCATGATGATGTCTTTTGGTTTCGATCTTTATAAACCCAACCATGGTTATGTGATGGTATGCGCTATGAGATGTTTTTATTTACTGATTGTTATTGCTTTCCAGTCTTTTTGTGTGAAGCTGAGATTCATATGTATGATACATTTGACTTAACCATTTTGAGTCATCGATCAATTATACTTGGGTTACTTTCCAGTCATTTGATGGGATTGAATTGTTTATCTGATCTTGATGATGTCATTTTGTGACATGTTTTGACTCAACCATTTTGGAGTCTTTGATCAATATGATTTTGAGATATATTTTGGTTATTGAGAACCAATGGATACTTTTGATTATCAGTGATACCTTCAGTTGCCAATAGAGAACTATTGTGGTCATAATTATCTATGGATGCTTTTCATGTGCTCATGGAGATTTAATGCTCTTATTATGGATTATTCTTTTGGTATTTTTCCAGTCGCTTGTATAGGACCATGGTGATTTTGTGATTAATGATTCCATGAGCTTAGGGTAGGTTATCTGTTTATAGTGTCGAGAAGTGGCTTGCAATGGGGGCCGAGGCCCTAAGTGGTTGCCAAGGTAACTCATTGTAAGTTGTTTTAATAAGCAAAAATATTCACACCTAATACTGACTTAATGAACCTAAAAAGATAATTGTTTTGTTCTTGCCCATGCCTTGAGTGCTAGTATAGACTAGGATGGGAGTTGAGAGATCGCTTGGTTGTGACCTTGCATTCTGTAGTATGCCTCGTCTGTAAGAAAGGATACTAGTGGCCGCATAGGGATCACTAGGGGGCTGGGGTCTATTGAGAGACTGCCAGGGTAACTCTAGCATGATTCGTGCGATGACACTTTCCCACTTGCATAGTAGGTTTCCTACATGTCTTTGATTGCCTCTAGGATTAGATGTCAATTTGTGAATTGGAACTTTTGAGTTAGTATACTTTTAGGATTCCTAGACTTAGAGAGTATTTGTGCTTTATGAATTGATAACCTGTTTGGGACTTAAGATTATCCCCTCAGCGCGGTGGGAGTGGACCATTTAGGTTCCATGTGGTTGGGTGGTAATGCTTTTTTCACTCTTACCATTTGAGATCCGTACAAGACACTGTGGCTGATACATTCTCTTGTTGGTTCATGGATTATGATGGTGGACATGTATCCTTACATTGATGATTTGCATATGTTAGATGATGTTATCTTATGCTTTATTTTGCATGTTAGATTACTTTATGCATATGAAGTAGTATGTTGTTAGGAGTGACATTCCTATTTGATAATACTGATGATCTCTTCAGTGATTTGGAATGTTACGCATGAAGGGATGGCTATGACCCACAATGGTCTAATGATGCTATTTACGGTTGGGAGGAACAGTGCACTTAGTTAATTATGTTTGTGATAAATGGTTATCTTTTATGATGATGTATCATGTATGACATGTGATTACCTTTACTTTGTTGCATCATGGATTAGATTTAGAATGATGATATACTTTATTTCACATGTGTATATTCTTTTAAGCCTTTCATACCCTGTGACATGTACAGTGGATGATCGAGCAATCAGAAATGTAATGAATGATCATTGGACTTTTCATTATTATTTCATGTGGATGTAGTGTTAAGTGGAATCATTAGTATTGGATGATTTAGATGTAATTCAACATTAAGGGATCCTTAAAGAATGTAACCTATTATGTATGTATGTTATGTTTACTTTCACTTGTATTGTTGCTATTGCTTCCGTTACTATGTATAAGCTATAAATGGTTTTTACTTTCAAAAAAAAAAAAATGCTACCAAACTTAGTGAAACTTTAGGTTAATTCTTTGGATCCCTTGGTAGGGCATTACATTTGGTACCCATCCATTTTGCATCAAAATTGCTCCAATCCCTTCCAGGGAAGCATCTGTACACACCATGAAATCACCTTCTAGATCAGGTACTGCCAAGATCAGTGCACTGGTCAAAAGCTCCTTGAGCTTTCGAAATGCTTCCTCACATTTCTCTGTCCATATAAACTTCTTTCCTTTCCTTTGAAGAGAAGTGATAGGATGCGCTATTCTGGAGAAGTTTTGGAGAAATCTATCATAATAACCAGCTAGATCCATGAAACTACGAATCTCTGACACATTAGTCGGTGTAGGCCAGTCTACTATTGCCTGAATCTTTGCAGGGTCCACTGAAATACCATCACCCAAAATGACATGTCCTAAATACTAAATCTCTAATTTGAAGAATTCACACTTAGTTGCATTGGCATAAAGCTGATTGTCTCTTAAATATTGTAAAACCAATCACAGGTGTTCCTCATGCTCCTTCTAAGACTTAGAATATATCAATATATTATCAAGAAGCACAAGTACAAACCTGTCAAGATAAGATCGAAACACCCCATTCATCAAACTCATGAAAAATGATGGAGCATTTGTCAGCCCAAAAGGTACCACTGTGAACTCATAATGCCCATAGCGAGTTCAAAAGGCGGTCTTGTGAATGTCGACTTCCTTAATGTGAAGCTGGTGGCATCCCGACTTAAGGTCAATCTTGGAGAATATTGTAGCTCCCTTGATATGATCAAATAAGTCATCAATCCTAGGTAGAGGATACCTATTCTTTATTGTCACCTTATTCAACTGTTTGTAATCAATACAAAGGCGCAAAGAACCGTCTTTCTTTTTCACAAAGAGCACTGGAGCTCCCCATGGTGATACATTAGGTCGAATGCTCCCTTTGGCCAAGAGTTCCTCTAGTTGAAGACACAACTCTCCCAATTCCTGTGTAGTCATATGATAAGGAGCTTTAGAGATAGACTCCACTCCTAGAATAAGATCAATGTTAAAGTCGATGTCCTTCTTCGGAGGCATGCTTGGAATCTCACTTGGAAAGACATCTGCATACTTAGAATCTCAACTTAGATACTTGTCCTAATTTTCAATTAGGACAAATGGCTTAAAGGGTTGGGATTTGGACTTGAGAATTTATCTCCCCTCTCTTACCATTGAGATAATGCGACAGGGTACGCTCATCCTGGCAATTCAAGGAAGTCGATACCCGGTACCTACAACCTACATAAAATCCATGCATGTACATATACAATATATACTAAGCTAAAGAAGCAATGGTAGAAAGTGGTGCATCGTGTAGATCCTGACTAGTAGGTGACTACGACTCCCTTTTTTAACCACATTAGACACACCATACATAAAGAAAACAAACATGCACACCATACACATGCAAGTATGGGGTAAGTATCCATAAGAAAACACATGTGATAATAAATCATCTAACTAATCATCATCAACAACTGCAAACACTGAAATAATCATCATACATACATGAACTATAAGGTACCAAGTAATCTCATCATATAATAAACTGAATGTAAAAACAATATCTAATAATCTCAAAACAATGCCACTATTAATCATCAACATAAAACTAGCCCTAAAAGAGTTCGACAATGATAGCAAAAATGCGAACTAGGGGTAGGCACTACATCCACCCCCCTAGAATTAGGCTTACTCCTAGAAGCCTACAGGGATGATAATACTGAAGAACTCACTGTGCAGGTCCCATTGAACCCTTTACCCCTTAGGAGGATATGATTCCATTGGGGACACTACAACACACTTAGAGCAATATGATTCTAGTTTAATAATAAATCGAAAACCACAGTGATCCCACATTCATTCTTTTAACAAATGCTGAAATAGATTCCCTAAACACTCCAAATAAAGGATTAACATAATGCTCACAAAGACGATCAAAGACATACTACCTTAAAGCATAGATGAAAGATACATGTTTTGAAAATAGAATAAGTTTCAATTTTCAGTTTTTCCCATGTTTAAGTTTTAGTAAAATTTTAGGTTAATTCTTTTGGATCCCTTGGCAAGGCGTTACAATGACTATGGTAAAAAAAGAAAAAAGGTTAATGGTTACCATGCTTGAAGAAATGATATCAGATGTGCAAAAGCTCACAAATACACAAATGAATTTGATGAATCAACCAATGATTGCAAATCAAAAACTAAATCACAAGGATGCGGAAATTGAAAATATCAGCTCACACAATGAGATATTGAAAAATGAATTGAAGAATGAGAAGGAATCTATGGAAAAATCTGACAAACAAAAGGAAGCAATGAATTTTTTTGAAGAACTTATGAAGTCATCAAGTTTTTCTAATGGGTTGGGACATTCATGCACCGAGAAAGGAGAATCATCCAAGAATAAAAAAAATGAGAAACACAAAGCCAAAAGACAAACCGACATGCTATCAATATGAAAAAATTGTTCATACTGCAAATATTTGTCAAGGAAAACATGGAATGCAAAATTCTAAACCTAATTTTATTGATTATTTCTTTTACTGCAAGAAACAAGAACATCAAATACATGAGTGTAGGTCAAGACTAAGGAATACACCTGCTACACATAGATTTGAAGGATACTGTTACAACTGTTAGAAATATGGGCATAGAGAATTTGAATGTAGATCATAGACAAAACCCTACTGACCAAATTAGAAAAAGAAGAATTATGCATCTAAAAATACATGTTCCAAATGTCACAAGTTTGGACATCAAAGCAAGAATTACAAGACTCAAGTACATTCAATAAATTAGACAAAGGACAAAGGCAAAGATAAAGTGGACATTGAGCAATTGAGGAATGAAATGAACCAGAAATGGAAAAAGAAAATAAAAGATGGAAATAGTGGAGCTAATGGAGCTAAGCTCACCCAATCCAATGGAGAAGGTGACCATGTCATCTCTAACTGAGAAAAAGAGGTATGTATGGAACTATATACCTAAATGATATATCATACATTAGTTCCTTACATAAATGTGTGCCAAAAGTTTATATCTACATATATAAGATGCATGAGAACAATTTTTGTGAAAGGTTGTCAAGTATTAGTAAACTGTCTATGTTGATCGGGTGTTGCAACATAGACCAAACACTCCAATAGAGACTAAGGTTATGGAAGAGATTGAGCTGTTGTGCTAGCTAGCTTCCACTTAATGAAGTATGCAACATCAATGGTGAACCTAATCAATCAAAAGAGAGGTATATAAAAAAAATTGAATACATTACTTCATACTTTGCATTCAAATTTTTGAAGAGCTCAGAGCAATTTCAAGCAACCAATAGAGATTTCAAGGAGCTGATAAAAAAGATTGAACAAGTAAAGAGAGTGAAAGAGTTTTGAGTATCTAGAGAAGGAAGAAAAAAAAACCTTAGCAATGATCATGGCAACTTCATCAACCACTAGAATTAGTCAAAAGGTTAGTAAAGTTCAACTGGTGAAGAGTGACACCTGTCCTACACTTAAATTTTGTGCTATTCCAGAAATTGTTGTAAAAGGAGACTCAATGGGTGCGTTATCTTCGATGCCACCAGAAGTCATTATGATTCACGATTTCATAAGCTATTATATGTACAAAATTAGAGAGGTGGGAGATTTTGAAATCAGGGAAGCTTATGAGAAGCTATGTAATGAAGGAACTTTGAAGGATGAGTTTCAAATTGTTGAGAGGAAAGGGTTAACTCGAGCCCTAGAATTTTTGAGAAATTATAGAATTGAATGGATCAAAGTTATTTTGAGCAGAGTTCAGGATATGAAGTACTTGTTACATAATGGACAAGTGGAGATCACAAAGAAAATTTCATACAAGGTTATAGGTTATCCAACCCTAGAATAGAAGAAAACCATGCGATGCTTGAGCCAAGGAGAAATTGAGGTGAATATACGAGTTGAGTGGAATGGATGTGATTTGTCCATTACAAGCATTTCTAATCCACTCATCAAATTTTTAGTGAGAGTCATTACTCACAAATTCTATCAATTGAGCAGATTGAATAATGTGTCGTGTATGGTTGTGGACCAAGCATGAAAGATTGTGATGAAAGATCATGAGTATGATCTTGCCAAACTACAAATGTTACAAATGGAAAAAAATCTATCATCAATAAGAAAAGAAAACACTACTAAATTTGAGCCCAAATTGCAATGGCCACCAGTCGCCTGAGCGATAGTACCACAAATTAGACATGCGTCAAACATTTGTTATCACAAATTGTGATTGCAAGGGCATTTGTTGCAACTACAACAGATAAAGGTGTCGTAACTTGGAACATGCAAGGGAAAGAGTTCATCTTATTTTCCTCCCACTTGTGATAGTATACCATTGCAATTGTGACAGTATAAGCTTCCAGTCTTTTGTTGGACCAACGACTAGCTGTTAGAGCTGTACAATTGTGACGGTTGTGTGGCAGGTGTACTGTGGAAGCGATAGTTATTTGTTAGCATAGTCCATCACAATTGTGATGGGGATCTAACAATAATGTTTTTAGTGTGACTACTATCCATCAGAACAAGTTATCACAATTGCAATGAATTATTGAATTATTAAAATAAAATTGGTGGCAAATGAATCCCAACTGCATGAATTAAGATCCCTTTTTAAATGTGGCTAGGAGGCTAGGGAAATTCAAGCTAATAGGCGCGCACTATTTTGGTTCCATTATTTTCTTAAATCTTCACATTAGACCTTAACCATGGCTAGTTATGGGTAAGCTCTCCTTTCCATCTATGAGGAAATTTTTGATGATTTCTTGGTAATGTAATCTTCCTGACACAACCCAATGCGATTGACATCTATATTTGAAATGCTGGTGCAAAAATATGGCACAATCAAATCTAGAATATACATCTCTTTGATACAATATTAATTTTATTATCGTTAGTTAGTTGTCATGCAACCATAGGGTAATATTGAGCTTCACTTAGTTTCAAGAATAGTTTAATATTCTCTACTAATTAGGGCCAACCACATGAAGCTGGAAGCTCATTTGGCCCTACCCTGCCCCCCTTAACATCTAAATTCCCCATTAACATCTAAAATCTTAAAAAAAGGATCAACATTTAAACTACAAAAAAGGTTCCAGACCTACAAAAGTGACATCATTTTCCCATCTTCTAGTGCATGTCATTTCCATCACATCTAAAATAAGATTCTATCACTCTGAATCAAGAATACATGTGCAACTGCATTCTATATCCATGGACAATATAAGGGGCTAAAAAAACCCATCACATTTACATTTATTTAATAGGTCTATGTAAACCTCTAACAAAAATGCAAACTTTTTGGGTTTTTTTAGCTCCACCTAATCTCGTATGCATATGAATTGAGATTGCATATTGAACTATGCATCCTTCTGCATTGCTTGAAACCAATAGATTCACATAGTTAGTTGTCATACAATCATAGGTTAATGTTTAGCTTCACTTGGTTTCAAGAATAGTTTAATATTATTTACTAATTATGGCCAACCACATGAAGGTGGAAGCTCATTTGTCCCCCCCCCCCGCCACACACATCTAAATTCCCCATTAACATCTAAAATCTTTAAGAAAGGATCAATCTTTAAAGTACAAAAAAAGTTCCAGACCTGCAAAAGTGACATCATTTTTCCATCTTCTAGTGCATGTCATTTTTCTATTGCATCCAAAATAAGAATTTTCCATTTTGAATCAAGAATGCACACACAACTACATTCTATATGCATGGACAATAGGCGTAGCTAAAAAAATGTAGCACGATTATATTTGTTTAATAGGTCTATTAAGTTTGTAAAATTATAGGCCATCATGAACATTAGAAATCTAGCTACTATGTCCCAGAGAATGTTTGTGATGGTCTATAACTTAAAATACCTAATTAAAGACCTTTAAGAAAAAATATAAACTTATTGCATTTTTCGGTTGCACCTGATGTCATATGCATATGAATTAAGATTACATATTGAACTATGGCCTCCTTCTGCATTGCCTAAAACCAAGAGATTCACACAGTTAGTTTTCATGCAACCATATAAGGTTAATGTTGAGCTTCACTTGGTTTTGAGAATAGTTTAATATTCTTTACTAAGCAGGGCCAACCACGTGAAGTCGGTGGAAGCTCATTTGCCCCCCCTTCCCCCCCACCAACATCTAAATTCTTTGTTAACATCTAAAATCTTTAAGAAAGGATCAATCTTTAAAGTACTTGGAATGTTGTCATCGCCTCCTGCTATGCTCAGGGGAAGTCCATCTTCATTGCTCACAAGCAATTCATCATAATTCTTTACTAATTCCTGTACATCTAACACATATACATACATGACTGTCATCATCACCTCTTGTATAAAAAGAATCCATATTACAAAATTTCCCCTAAGAAATAATAGTTCAAGTGAAATTAACACATGAAAAATGGGAGAGAAAAAGAGGAATATACTTACCAATACATGTTGCCATGCTACATGTTGAGTGAGTTTTATTGTTTTTCTATTGTGCCAAGATCTCTTTGTTTATATACATACATACATTGACACACACACACACACATGTGTGTGTGTGTGTGTGTGTGTATAAACATATACATATGTATATACATACATACATACATATACAAAGATCACAAGGGCACGACAATAAGATGCAGAGATCACAAGGTCATGACAATGAAATGCGGTGATCACAAGGGCACATACATACATACATATATATTTTATAAAAAAAGGTTAATTTAATTTCATTAATTAAATTACTTTTTCTCCCTTCTTAAGATTTTTCTTTATGCACCTTTTGCATTATCTATTTAATAATTAAATAACTTTTACCTTTTAGATTACCCTTTGTAACTTTTTAGGTTACCCTTTTGGGTTTTGATCTCCTTTTATAAGGATTGATCTTTTGTAATAATCAACATTTTTTCTTTTTCTGAGAATACAATTTGCATATTTTCAGAACAAACCCTTACCTCTTGTCTTTTTCTTCTCCATGACAGGTTTTCTACATGCAGGTATTTGAGGGTTTCGTGGATTTTTTTTGCGTATTGCTCAAATCTTTCATGGTATTAGAGCCAGATCTACTATAGCTTGTTTAGTATTTGGAGAAAAAGGAGAACGAGGGTTTGACAGATTAGATCTAGAGTTTTAAAGGTATTTTTTTGTGAAAATAGGGGGGTCTTTGAAATTCAAAGCAATTTGAGGCCAAATTGACCTCACAGTTGGATTCAGAAGGCGTCAAAACCCTTATTTCCATATAAAGCTCATTCATTTTGGACAACGTTGATCCAAGAGGCAAAATTATTTTGCCTAGAAGGTCATATGACCTCTTGCACGCACTTCGAAGCAATTTTTTAATTTAAAAAAATTAAAACAAAGGCACTGTAGGATTTTTTCAGCCCACAGGCCCTTTTTTGGCATTGTTTTCTTCTTTTTTGGCCCGTAGTGAGTCGTCCCAATGCTACATTCCTTTTTTGGCCCTCGGCAAGTCTTTTCCAGCTCGCCATTACTGGGTGCCATTTCCAGCCATTGTAGCCACTTCAAACGCCACCGCTTGTGACCACCACTCTATCACCCTCTGACACCTTTGCAACTCGCCCACGTGGCAACTTCAACACCTGGCATGTGTTAGGTGCCACGTCATTGTATTTGGGCCTATACTGCCACGTGGCACTGCCACATGGTAGTATGTTTTGCTAGGATGACCACCAGGCCGTCAATTTTAAAGCAGTGAAATGCTCACATCAACATGATGTCAGCACTACATCATCCCTCTTGCATGCCCTTCAGGTCCTTTTTGACCTATTGTTGATTTTTTGGTTGTATCTTGAGCATACGAAGGTCTTTTTCGATTCGAGAGAAGCACCAAAAAGCTAGTTCTGAGATAGAGACAATGGTGCAAGAATTTTATGGTTTTGATGTAGTTTGGTTTCCATTTGGGTATTCAAATCTGGGTGCTCATTTTTTCACTCTGAAGGGCATATCTTGAGCATCCCAACTCTGTTTTTCAAAAATATTATATTTTTGGAAAGTTGGTTTAGTTCTCTTTCCAGAAATACTAGTTTTTCTTCTAGATTCTACTCCAAGATCTTTCTATTATGGTTTTTTCTTTATTTCACTATGGTAGATATCTTGGGTGTTTTAGGTCTGGGGATCATTTTCATGGCATGAGATTTCTTCTTTTGGGTTGTACTATCTATTGTAATAACTCTTTTCCCTTTCTGATAATTGTTGATATCATTTGCATGCATTCTTGCAAATGTATTAAGATAAAGTGCCATATTGCATCTTTATTTTCAGTTCAATAGTTTTGCATTGCTTTGCCTTCTGATTCAAGTAGTGTCATTTGAGGACCCTCATGAAAATTATTATTTTCTTGGGATTCACCATATCTTGTGCCTTATTTTACATGCACTACTCATGATTAAAGTGCCATGGGAGGTTGATGTGTGGCCTTTGTTTGCCATCATCCTTTGTCTAGTGAGCTTCCCTTCTTAGACATTAGCCTCATGACTTGTTTAAGATTGATCACCTCAGTACACACATATGTACTCTTTTGTGCATTTTGATTGTGGTTCCTTGAATTGTAGTTCTTTTGATCCACTTTTCTAGTTACTTATCACCTCACCCTTGTCTCCATTAGGGGGGTTTCTTCTATTGTTTCTCATGCTTCCTTGGTTCAATGGAATGAGCTATGTATTTAGTTTTTTTTCCTATGTACTAGACGGATGTAGTTACTGGGTACCTATGCATTTTGGTGAGATGGATCATTTACCATATAGACACTCTTCTTTTTGTTCCTACTTTGGTTGTAGCCTTCCATGTTTGATTGATCAGCTCTTCAGGCTTTGGTGTTTCATGCCATATGTATCTTCGAGTTCAGTTGTTTGCCTTTCTGTGCCTCCTAATTCGATGCACATTATAGTCATCTCTACCTGGTTAGGTTCTATTTCAATGGAGGTTCTTCATATCAACAATTACTTTTGATAGAGCTTTGCAACTACTGCATGCTTCAGTGGTTTTGTTCATGATTGCTCTTTGTTCCTATTTTCTGGAACAATCCTTTAGTTGGAGGCTTCTACAGTTCTTCACAATTTTTTTAGCTATCTCTTTTTGGAGTAGAGTTTTTTCCACTGGGTTTTCTCTATTTCTTCATTTCATAGAGATTTGGTTGTGATTGGGCACCTCATCAGACCTTGTTGCTAGGACCCAAGTTTGCTTTTAGCATTGCATTGTAGTTTCCTTGCTCTTTCTGAATTGTTTGTAACTGCATTGTTGCTCATCTTAAGGGGGGGTGTTAGAGAAAAATGTTAATTAAATTAAATTAATTAAAGTACCTTTTCTCCCTTCTTAAGATTTTTCTTTATGCACCTTTTTCATTCTCTATTTAATAATTATTTAGTAATTATTAAATAACTTTTACCCTTTAGGTCACCTTTTGTAACTTTTTAGGTTAAGCTATTTTTCATATTTTCAGAGCAAGCCCTTGCCTCTTCTTGTCTTTTTCTTCTTTGTGACAGGTTTTCTACATACAGGTATTCGAGGGTTCGTGGATTTGTTTTGTGTATTTTCTCAAATCCTTCAATACATACATACATACATACATACATGTATGTATGTATATACATAAAGATCTTTTTTAAGGTGCTAAGTGACTTACCTCAAGATCCTCCATAAAAATGATGCAGACCAGGAAAATTGGGTAGAGTTCACAAAAAATATTACAAAAACATATCATAGTAGATATTTTTGGAAAGAAACAAGCCATAACCTAGTTAAATGGGTCTCGTTGCTGATTAGATGGGTTGATTAAAAATTCTTGTAGAATTGTCATCAAATTAGGTACAATAAAATGAACAAGATGTAGAGATCACAAGGGCATGACAACAAGATGTAGAGATCACAAGGGCATGACAACAAGATGTAGAGATCACAAGGGCACAACAATGAAATGTAGCAATCACAAGGGCACGATAATGAAATCTTAGATCTCCACCAATACATACATACATACATACATATTGTTAACTCCATAAATTTGCACCTATCTTTGCATCAAAATACTAGATATTTCTAAATAACATTGGATTCGTTCAAAGGTGTGGGTGACCTAAAAATATGATTGAACCTCTGGATTCTAGGTCAGTTCCTATAATTTTTTTTAATGGTATATCACTTGAAAAAACATATGACTAGAAAAGAAACTTGTAAGGAAAAGGGATGTGAAGAGACTAATTTAAAAAAAATTCCTAGGTAAAATGGCGATACACCAAAAAATTATGATCAAAATTGCATTTTCTTGAACACAGGATGAAAACTTGTAGCAATGGGTAAATAGATACAATTTTTGACACATTGATCTGCACATAAGTATTTGAAAAGAAGACCAAATGCTTGAAAGTATTAAAAGGAAATTGATCACATTTAACACCTACAATAACTAGTACAATTTTTGGCCTACATAGAACATAACAGTCACTTAAAGATGCTTAATGAGATAAATCTTAAAGGTTTTAGGATTACACTTATAAGAAATATCAACAATTAATCTGCATACAAGAAGTGACAACAAAAATAGGTATCCAATGCTCAATATGTTCCTTCAAAGTTCTAAAAATACAATTTCAATGTGAGATAATACTGAAGACATAGTGAAAATAACCAAAGGCCTCTACTCAATACTGAATCCCTTTACAAGTACAAATCATAGAATATATCAAAAATTTCCTTTCAACTGCCAATAAATGACCCTCAAAATGAGGAACTACCTTAGGTTGAAATCATGGCAAAAGGATCCAAAAGAGGAGTCAATCCTCATAAAAAATGATGATTCATTGCCTGATAACTACACTAAGTCATAATAGCACCCATGAACCCATGAAACATTCTAACAAACCATAAAGACTCCAAAAATACCTAGTCAAAGTCCAAAATCCACCTTGTAATCCCTAAAAAGACTCAAACATCTCCTAAAATAATTCAACTTTATTTAGGATACTAAGTCTTCTCAGGAAATATATGTAACCTCCAAGACCAAGTACTTATAACACATGTTACACTGCCATTTTACATATGCATTTAAAAAAAAAAACATATTAAATGTTTCATAAAATACCATTAAATATATTATTTTACATTATAGCCTTAATGCAAATCTCTAACGCCCCTTTTTGTTTTAACACTTAGCATTTTTTAAAAAAGATTTCTCACCCCTTGACACATATAATTACATTTTTTTTTTGGAAAATAAAAATGAAAGCTTCAAAAGCTTCTCTTTACATCCTCAAATTTCAAAAGTTATGAGAAACAATTGAAGGCATTATATCTTATTGCAACCCTAAAGTTATTCATTTCACATGTTTCATTTGCTTGGAGAGCTTTGAGAAGGAATGCGGCTAGGGTTTGAACAACCACCATCATTAGTTTTTGAAGTTTTCTTGTAACCTGTCCAACCATTTTCTTTGACTGGAGTGTGTAGTTTTTCTGCATTTCTTTTAGCCGCCATTGTTGGTGTTATGATTTGCTCCTGTGATGTTCTGGGTATATTTTTATTTGAGCCACCATATTGGATTATATCATGATTGTAACATTCTAGAGTGATTTTTTTCCTGGGATTTTCTGCTTGGACCTTAATATGAGCATTTCTTTTAGTTCTTTTATGCCACCACATTGGAGATATATCTCATGCACTCTCTATACTGTGAGTCAAAGTTTGAAGTCAACATATTTTGCTTACTAGACTAACTGGAAACCACAGTCGCCATGAATGAGGGTTTTGCTATTTGATTCTTAAAAAAATATGGACCTTGAAATTATTTAAATATTTGTGTTTGAGTGCCTGCTGCAGGACCTGAAATGGGTTTCTTTACTTTCCTATTTGGAAATATGAGGGTTTAATTGCTACTGTGTATTCTTGGAGTAATGTTGTGACACCTGTAGCATTCTAACTTGTGGGGTTTGGATTTTCTTCATCTTCTATTAGTATTCCTTTAATGAATTGAACACTTAACTATTGTAAATAAGTTTTTTTTTTCTAGAATTTATCACAATTATGTCTGGAATTTTGCTGTTGTTTTAACCTTACTAGCTAAGTTTGATATCACAGTTCTAACTAGAATTTTTCTTTTGTTTTAACCTCAATAGCTAAGTTTGAAGAAATATGAATGTCTTGTTCTACTTGCTACTTAGTGTTATTCTTTCTATTTGATTAATACTATAAAATTACATCACATATATCATTTATAAAACAATATCATGCCATTACATTATTCACTTCTACACCTTGTTTTAGTAGTTTGATACCTAAATATGAATTCTTTTCATTGGTCACATAGAGGAATGATATTAGCATACAATTGTTCTCAATATGAATCCTCTTGTCATGATTTTTTGGTCACAATGTGAAGCTACAAAGTATCTCTGAGCATTGTTTCTGTTTTGCCTTCATGATATTTGTTATAAAAAATAATGTTGAGTACTTGTATATTTTCCCCCTCTAGTCATAGCTATTCTATTGTATATTACTAGAGGAATATTCCTTGCGCCTCATCGAGACCCTTAACTTGTCATGAATGTACTTGTTGTAATTTTTTGCCATTTATAACTCTTTTCCAACTTCTGTACTATAACAACAACAACATTTTGTATTTCATTGTTGTTGGTTGTATACTGCAATATATATGAGTCCCCTTGTTTATTCTTTAACCCTCCTATAACATCTTTCTGAAGTTTTGTTCTTCTACTCTTTCCTGTAGCTTTCTATTTATATCTGCTTATTTGCTACATTAGTTGATACTGTACTTGCTGAAACAAATTTATTAACAAAAGTAAAAGGTTTCATATGTTAATATGTCCCTTTAATACTACTATTATTCTGCTCTAGATCAACTTCATAGGTTCAATTTCTAGTGGGCACGTCGAGCTCAATAACCCTTGTGGGAGCCTGCTATTATATTTGCGTACCCATTAGAAATAAAATGCTGCACAAGAAACAAACATGTTAACTGTAAAGCAAATTTTTCTTATTTGTCTTTCCTTCCTTGCTGATATATGTTTTATCTTATGAAAATGAATGACACTTAGGAAACTTAATGAGATGAATAAGACACTTGCATTGTTTAGATCCATTAGATCTAACAAATTGCCTTATGAATGTAGGACTTGGATGCATGGATGGAGAGCGACTCGATGAAGCAGATGAATGGAAGTAGATGGATGAAAGATGACCAGTCATTACAGGCAATGACTGGTGTCCATGACTTCTACTCTTTCACTTTCTTTTCTATCTTTTATTTTTGTAGATTAGAATATATATCAGCAAGTAGGAGACTACTCTCACGGTCACTTTGTGTGAGAGAATTTTATTCAGCAAATTCATTAATCATTTGATTCTTTTGTAAATATCAGTTGTATATTATTAAAAAAAAAATACAAGGACATTTCTTATTCTTTTAATACAAATGAAAAGTATTTTTCTGCAACTTTGAATATGAATTTTGATCTTTTCAAAACTGAATTTTAGTGTGAGTTAAAATTGAGTAACACATACATACATATACATGTATGCATGTATGTATATATACAAAGAGATATTTTTTAAGGTGCTTATAGATCCATCTGCATGCATATTCTAGAATCCAAATAATAAAACAATAAAACTCACTCAACCTGTGCTAAGTGACTTACCTCAAAATCTTGCACACAAATAATGCAGAGTTAATGGGCAATATGTATGTGTGTGTGTGTGTGTGTGTGTGTGTGTGTGTGTGTGTGTGTGTGTGTGTGTGTGTGTTGTATGTATATAGGGAAAATATAATGCCCATTAACAATGACATTAACTCTGCCCATTTTTCCTAGTCTGCACATACATTCATACATTTGCATCCTTTGCATGGTTTAGAGGTAATGTCATTGTGGCAAAGGCTTCTGCAAGGGAATGAGCCTCGTAATTATGGCATTTACACAAAAAAAAAGGGGGAATTATCAATATCATTTTTTCTTTTCTTTTTTGTTTATTTTACGTAGTCCTCCATATGGCCTATACTAATATATGTATTGCATCTGCATTTTTTTTGCCATCATAGCAACAATAGTAGATACTTGGGATCCTCACAGGGAGAGTCTGTCAATACATGCATGGTTAAATCCTTGGCTTCCTTTGTTGGGCCAACGTGTGGACCTTTATATCAAATCATTTGTTATAAATTGGGGAATGCACTTCATGCCTGACATTCAAGTGATGCATCTATATATGCAATTTTATCACGTTAGAAAATTGTATTTGATCCTGCTAGTTGGGAAAACCTAATTGTTTAGTTTATTGTATCTAATTTGATGATAGTTCTACATGAATTTGTAATCAACCCAAATAATAAAAAACTAGATCCATTTAACTAGGTTATGGCTTGTATATATATGTATATACATACATACATACATATAAATAAATAATAGTAATATATGTATTACATTTGAATTTTCTTTTCCATTGCTTATAATAGTGTTTCAAGGTTGGGAACCACTTCAACATCCTTTGCATGGTTTAGAGGTAATGTCATTATTGCATAGGCTCTTGCAAGGGAATGAGCCTCATGAGTTAATTATTGCATAGGCTTTTGCAAGGGAATGAGCCTCATGAGTTAGCATATAATTTCTTAAAATAGTTAAGTGCTACTTAACTATGTCCAAGGCGTCTGCACACTAGAGGCATACTCTGCCTACCAGGCTACCTACATACTTGTATCCATAGGATCAAGACCCTTGAACTACTCACTCTAACAAATATGTAGTTCTAGTTTCTAATTGTTTTGATGTAGCTGTATTCCTATAATAATGGTGAGCTTTGCTTACCTAATACAACTCTTTGCCATCTTACACCCACTCGGGCGAATAAGGCAGTTTTCTATAATTACAATACTGTAATACCATGGTGCAACCTTTGTGTTGTAGTTTATAGTTAATATAAGGTTAACCTATATACATCCTAACTCACTCCCTATATATTTATGTTTAAAAGCTTGTGACAATAATCAATGGGTCTAAATAGAGCTGTCAAGTTAATGCTAAAACTTAGAGTTTAGCCTTCTATTTTCAAAAGCTAGGTAGACTGGGTTGCATCTATTGAAATGTCTTAAGATAAACCATAAATATAAATTCTTCATTCTATAAAGGGACCCTTTATTCAAATGTAAAATTGGTTGAGTGTATAACTTTAGTGAAGAGTTGTGTGTAAGGCATTACTAACCTAAACCTATACAAATTTCTAGGAGCCAAGGGACCCTAAACCTATACTATGTCTTTTGGAGACATGGGAGAATTTACTACCAACTTAAGTACTCCATAACATTCTAGATCATATAGTGATGCCCAAATTAATATCAATAGTAGATACTTGGGATCCTCTCAGGGAGAGTGTGCCAATACATGCATGGTTACATCCTTGGCTTTCATTGTTGGGATGCACACATGATGGTCTTTATGTTTATGGCTTTGGAACTCTCAGTATCTATCTAGATTCTGTAAACCAACAAGTGCTTGCATAGTTTGGAGATAGATGGGTTTTTGCATCATTGGAGCAGCTAGTTGAGATGCACTGTAATCAAACTAGAGGAAATCATTAATAAACCAAACATATAGTGAAGAGGAAACTTAAAAACTTGAATGTTGAAAAGCTGAAATGAAAGCTATCTAGGATCAAACACCTATGCAAGAGTTACAACACAATGTGAAGTTGATTTTAGATATTAAAAAAAAGAAAAAGATGACATAAATCATGCCCCATTTGTTTTGATTGTGAAGAGCTGGGCATGAAAGAGGGTGGAGAGCTTCGAATGAGGGTGGATAGCTTTGAGCTCAAAATGTTGGTGGAGATTTCATTGTCATGCCCTTGTGATCACTGCATTTCATTTCCATGCCCTTATGATCTTTGCATTTCTTTTTCATGCCCTTGGTGGAGATTAGTGGAGATCTACGATTTTGTTGACATGCCCTTGTGATCATTGCATTTCATTGTTGTGCTCTTGTGATCTCTGCATTTCATTGTCATGCCCTTGTGATCTCTATGCCCTTTGCACTACAACATTTGGGGTCAAATTGCAACAACAAAGATATTTGTGGTGATTTTCATGTTTGTTTTTTGCAATTTATGGTGTAATTTGGTCCCAAATGTAGTAGTGCTTGCTCTGTGATTTTCTTCAAGGGGAGTAGAGGTACCAATGTAAATGTTCTTTTTCTTTTCCATCTAAACACGCATCTCTTTATATTTCCCTCAACAAGTGATTAGAGAAGCTTCTCTTTATGTATATGCATGTGTATATACACACACACATATGTGTGTCTATGTATGTATGTATGTATGCATATATAGACATATAGATATAGATATACATATGTATATATTTACATACGTACATACATATATAGAGATCACAAGGGTACAACAACGAGATGCAAAGATCACAAGGACACAACAAGTAAATGTAGAGATGTAGAGATACATACATACATCTACATATGCAATTTTTTCACCTTGGAAAACTATATTTGATCTTTACTCAATCACCAAGAGATAATTAAGTCGAGAGGCTTTCTACAGTGGAAGCATTCATCAATGTAAACTTTTTAGCATTTAAAAAAAATTGACAGTCATTTCAGTGTCATGTATATTAAAATGAAAAATAAATCATATTAGTAATATTGAACATTAACATAATTCAATTTAATTAATTTTGTAACTAAAACATGAACTAGCCATTTTTATCATTGTTGTTAGCTATTATTGTGTTCCTAATTACAAAAAGATGATCCAAATAATCATATTGAATATTTGAAATATTTCATAATAAATCTATTATCAGAAAGAAAGAATCATAGTTAAAAAATATATAATAATAATACACCTGTTACAATACAACTCTTATTTTATAATATTTATGGAGGAAAAATAGACTAAGCAAGCTTTATAGAATTCACCATTACCAAGTCTGACATTTGCATGGATGGTTACAAGATAGGTAGTTGGGTGTGAAAGGAATTGAAGCACCCCCACAATTGTAATTGAAGGGACAAATGCATGAAGATTCAATAGCCTACTTGACTTATTTTATTGTATATTTGAAGAAAAAACTTGAAGCGCAAATGCAGGCATGGTAATGAAATCACATACCATAAATCTTGACTAGGCTTGTTATGTAATTTCTTTCTTATTTTAAATCATCCATGCATATGACAATCCCTCTCAAAAAGGTAATGATTGTCTTTGCAATATTTAACTTAAGTTGAAGATTTGCTTCGATTTTGTAACAAATATGAGTATTTTAGAGGTTCATTGAAATAGACTGTTTGTAGAAAGCATGTTAGTTTTTAATCATGCTTCTTTGAGAGACAAAAACTTCATTTGCATAATGATAGTGAAGGATTTTTAAAGCATACTGTCAATAATTTTGGTTCTATAGTTTATTCTGTGTATCTAGCTCTGTCTCTTTGCCCCTTTTGATTTACTTTTGATTGAAATATGAATGTACTCTTTTTTCCAAATACAATTTCCTAACATTTTGTAAAAATTAGCATTATTTCACACTTTTTTCTAGATTTGTAAATCAACATTTTTTTATCAAAGCAAAAGTCATATCCTAAGATTACTTTATTCATTTATATATATGCGATATTTAAAGAATGCAAACATGAACAAATTT
This sequence comes from Cupressus sempervirens, assembly GCA_028749045.1. Taxonomy (NCBI): domain Eukaryota; kingdom Viridiplantae; phylum Streptophyta; class Pinopsida; order Cupressales; family Cupressaceae; genus Cupressus; species Cupressus sempervirens. The sequence continues at coordinate 410,644,018 of CM053793.1, read as the reverse complement.
TTGCATGCTTAGTTTGGTATGAATAGTTTTGATTGAATGCAAGGATAATTGGTTGTGTGAATTCAAGACATGAATGATTAATTTAATTACAAGTACTATGCAAGTGTCTACGTATGCATGTAAAGCAGTTCACATAGTGAGCTGATATACATACATACACACACATGTGCATACAATCATAATAATCAGTTATCCTTGGATCTGACCAAAGCTATTATATATGAACAAGAGATACATGTTTAGAAGGAAAAAAAAAAACATTTACATAGGTACCTTTTCTCCCCTTGAAGAAAATTGTAGAGCAAGGGCATAACACGACAATGAAATGTAGCGATTACAAGGAAATGACAACAAAATCTTGATCTCCATTGATCTCTACCAATGTTTAGAGCTATCCACCCTCGTTCGGAGTTGTCCACCCTCTTTCATGCGCAACTCTCCACAATCAATCAAAACAAATGGGGAATGATTAATGTCATGCTTTATTTATTTATTTATTTATAATCTATAATCCATAATCCACAATCCATAAGATCAATCTATTTATATACATACATACATAGACACACACACACACACACACACACACACACACACACACACATGTATATATTTGTATATACATATACATATGTATATATTTGTATATACATACATACATACATACAAACACACACACACACACATATATAGATACAGACATACATACATACATATATACATGAAAACAACAATGTTGAAATGAAAGCTATCGATGATCAAACACCCACGCCAGAGTTACAAAACAATGTGAAGTTGATAATAGATAAGGTAGAGGCAGATATTCAAAAGTTTTATAATCAAAATTTTAGGCATGAGAGTGAAGGAGAAGGAACAACTTTAGAAAGAGAAGGAGAAGGAGCAGCTTTAGAAAGAGACTGCACGATAGAAACAATAGCTAGAAACAACTCCTTGCACACAACTCTGTTGAAATATGATTGAAAAGATCATTATTGAGAAAGGGAGATTGTTGATGAAAGAATGTTTTCAATCATTGTTTTGTCATTGATGTCAAACCTGCTATTTGCTGGAATGACAATTACTTATAAGATCCAAGTACTATCACTTAGTTGATTGATGAAGAGGATTTAATCAATAAGATATAACAATAGCTAGAGGAAAGGTTGAGTTATGATTTTTTAATGAAGTACAAGGATCAGTTAAGAAAATGGTGAAATGATGTATTGATAAAATACTTGAAGGTACAGAGGTTGGCTACACTTAGAAAATCTAGAAGAAAAAGTTGTAACAAAACTATCTGCAAGGCTTGATTAAATTCATTAATAGGTGCTGAGCAAGGTTAGTCAATGTTGAGTAGAAAATTAATGTGTGCCAAGTAAAGTAGTTGGTGTTGAGAAAGTTTAGGTGCTGAGCTAGACAAATGATGTAATAGGTGTCAAGCATCAGTAAAATTTAGTTGGTGCCGAGTGAATTCATAGTTGATGCTAAGTAACATAGTATGTGCCAAGCATCAGAAAGTAAATAGTGCCGAGCTACTGCATTATTTGACAAGTCAAAGATTTTCCAAATATGAGTTGACAAGTTTGTTATCTTGAATTTTGTGAACCAGGTGGAAGATAAGGATGATGAGCTAGTGGTACAAAATTTGAGGTTAGCCATTTTTGGGCGATTTCAAGTGGATTCTACATGGAGTTTCTAGAAGAAACAAGATAAAGGGTAGATACGTTGTATTTGACCTAATCAATTCAAACCCTAATCTAAGCAAGGGAAATAAGAGTCAGAAAAGCATTCCAAAATTCCTACTTAAGGAGTTGCTAGTCACGAAGCAAAGTAGTGGTTGGATAGAGTGTGTGGTGTCAAGGAGAAGGCATTAAGAATGAAGAACATAGTACATAGACTCTACTTTGATAAGTGACCATAGAGGTGACTACATTGGCAAAACGAGTAGGGAGACTCATGGAGAGAGAAGCTTAATGAGTGGACAAGCTATCAGAGCCGTAGAGACTGAAAGCCAAGTAGAGTTGTGATTTGAATTGAGATCTAAAATTTGCAAGTTAAGTTGTAAGTTGTATTAGGTCAAAAGCCCTTATTGAATACTCTCTAGCAATTGTATCAGTTAGGGAAAATCCTTTGGACCAAGATTGGCCTAATAGCCATTGAAAAATCCTTTAACAGGGTGGCATTCCAAGTGAATGTTCTAAAGTCCTTTAACCAGGCTCACTTCTAACAGGGTGATTGAAATCCCTTAATCGGGTCACATTTAATAGTGTGTGTTGTAGCCTTTAACGGGGTAGACCTTTCATAGGACATCACTTCATAAGAGTGAGAAAGTAGTAGCATGTTACTGGTGGTTTTTCCCAAATTGGGTTTCCATGTAAATCACTGTGTTATGTGTTGATTTTTCATGTCTTATTGTTGCATGTTGATTTAACGGTAACTTGCTAGTTAGAATGTTTAGCTTGGATGCATGAAATGTTTAATGGGCTCACTACACTTAGTGAAAAAGTTTTATTGGGACATTTGGACCTTGAATAACTAATTCAACCCCCATCTTATTTATTCTAAAGCATTTCTAACAAGTGGTATTAGAGCCATCTGCTAATTTAGTTTGAAGGTACTAGAAGCATAGAGATTAAGATGTCTAAGAGAGAAGTTCCCAAGCTCAATAGAGACAACTTCGCTGCATGGAAAAGTCTAATAAAGCTGCACCTTGGACCTATAGGTGATCTAGTTGGTGTGCCTACTGCTGAAGATATGAAGAAAAATAAGGAGCACAACCAGGCAATGTTGGAGATTGCCTCTTTCCTCAACTATGCTAAATTTGATGACATCAAGGGATGTAACACTACATTCAAGATGTGGGATACCTTGTCAACAATTTATGGAGGAGATAATAATATACAAAGAACCAAGTTAGAAAGCCTCAGAGGAAAGTTTGATGACATGAGAATGGAGGAAAGTGAGAACATTGTCCAATATGCCTCCAAAATAAAAGAAGTTGTAAGTGCAATTAGAAGTTTTGCTAGTTATTTAGATGATGAAACTATCCTTAGCAAAGTTTTAAGAACCTTGCTACCTATTTATGCTATCAGAGTATCAGCTATTCAAGAACTGAGGTGCATACTAGGAAACAAACTAAGTCTTGCAGGTTTAGTAGGAAGACTTATTGCATTTGAGTTATCCAACTTTAATAACTACAAACCTGAGAATCTGGAATCTTCTTTCAAGGCCAAGCTATTGTTGAAAGACACTAAAGAAGTGAAACCAAAGAAGAAGAAAAGAAAGATAAAATATGCATCCAGTGATAGCAATACAGATGAAGAAGATGTTGAAGAATTGGAAGCACTACTAGCTAGAAGATTTTACAGAGGCAAAGGTAAATTCAAAGGTAAGCTTCCTATCATTTCTTTTAATTGCAATGAAGTTGGTCACATTGCAGAAAGGTGCACAGAAAAGAAGAACTATAGAGAAGGAAACAAGTACAAAAACAAAAGAGAAGATGATGGCATAAACTACAAAGACAAAGGTAAGAAGTGCTACATTGTTGAAGAAGATGACCCAGATGAACATGATGATGAGGTAGTCTATTTAGCTATGAAGGATGAGTCAGATGAAGATGAGGCAACAACACTAGTAACCTGTATGAACAAGAATGATAAATGGATCATAAACAGTCGATGCTCACATCACATGATAGGAGAAAAAAGTATGTTTGTTACCTTAACTCAGTATGATGGAAATAGTGTTAGATTTGGAAATGATGCTCCATGTCTAATAAAAGGAAAAGGTTCCATTAAGCTTACAAAGAAGATCTCATGTGATAATGCATATTATGTTGAAGGATTGAACTACAATCTGTTGAGTGTGTCATAGTTAAGCAATGTAGGATGTAAAGTAGAGTTTGGAAAAAAAATTGCCAAGATCTATGACAATGATGGAAATCTAATAGAAAAAAGAGAAAAAACTAGGAGTAATCTGTTTTACCTAGATATGGAGGATGTTGCTTGTCTTATTGTAAGATTTGATGATGTGTGGCTATGGCATAAAAGGCTATGTCATGTCAACTTTGATAATCTAATTAGCATTAGTAATATGAAGAAAGTCAAAGGTTTGCCTAAATTGAAGAAGCCTAATAATACAATGTGCAAACAATGTCAACTAGGCAAAATGACCAAGAGGCTATGAATTTTTTCTATATCATTATGTGAGAAGAAACCATAAGGCACCCATATGTCATCCTTGGGAGATGAATTCAGGAAAATTGATTATCCTAAATGTATTCTTGAATGTGGAGATGCTCAAGGTCATTATGAGAAAATTTAATGCTGAGGATAGATGTATATATGGCAAAGATGGGGAAAAAATCATGGAAGTATCTATTGAACCATTGAATGAAACATTTAGACTCACTAATGGCCTGACAAAGAAATTATCTTTCACTTGATTAAAAAGTGAATATGAATGGTTAGATATCTCATACATGCAGTGGAAGTTGATGTTGCATAATATAGAAAAGGAGCATTTGACATTAGCACATGGGCCTCCTTTTAATGTCAAATTGTTTAAGACATACTTAGATATGACTTATCAATCATGTGGGCAAATAGGGGGAATGGAAGCACCTGATTTGATGGAGGTTGGCCCTATGGTGTTAGCATCTGATGTGTAGATGCTGGAACCAAGACCCTATGATTACACAAAGCATGTTGTTGACAATATTTGTACTTCTTTTATTAATTTTGATCATGTAGAATACCCTACCCTTAAGCACTATTCATTAGTTATGCATATGGTTTTGTGGACATCAATATGAGATTATAGGTTCAGAGGTTCTTGTTATCTAAAATTTGAAGATCACTTTGTGCAACCTTTGTATACACTGTTTGGACACCACTCTTTCCCTTCAATCATCCCTAACATCAAAAGATTCTTAAGACCTAAGGATAATGAGCTAGGTGAGAAGATTAAGCATAATTAGGGGACTAGTATTCTTATGACTATTTCACTTTTGTAAGAGTGTTGGATTTGAAGGGAGGCTATATAGATTGCCTGCATTAGTGCCTAATCGAACTGCTTATTTGGAGATTGTTAGGTAGATGTAAGAGTCCAACAAGTAGCATTTTGGAGGTCAGCAAAGAAAGCAATATTTCCTTCTTGCAACATTATCATTTGGAGATTTTACTATTTTTTCAACCAATTCATATGATAAGATATAAGGAAAACTATAGAATGGGTATCATATTTATACTATGGATTCTTGGAGTCACTATGATCCAGAAGGATACATTCATGTATATAGAAAATCACAAAAGTTGGGTGATTACATTCACCATGGAAATGAGTATGAAGAAAGTCTCGAAAACATGGAATTGATTAAAGTACAACAAAATATTGAGGAACAAGAAAGGGGAATGGAAGAAAAAAGGCAAAAAGCCAAGGAGAAATTCAAAGAAGAAATTCAAAGAGTTAAAAATTCCCTTGTTCAAGTTTCCAAAACTATATAAAGGCCAATACTTCAACCTGTGGAACATGATGTACAAATCCTAGAGAGGATAGATGTCAAGAAGGATGAGATAGTTTTAGAGTCTAGAAAATTTGTGAATGATGATGTTTTCATCAATCCAAAGAATTTATAGCTTTACTGTATAAAAATAGAGGTAAACTATTGAGGCAGAGTATCCCTAATATCTCTCCTAAGAATGGGCAGGAATTAATGTCAAATATGAAAGAAGATATTAAGAGAGAGTTTGAACACATGACTCTAGCACAAGGGAGACAATCGTTGAATGAGGTAGGGATAATGGTTCCACCTAGTTGGGAGTTGAGTGCATCATATATTTTTGATAGTTTGATCAAGTTAGACAAGTAGGATATGAAGTTGGATGTGCAAGGAGTTAAAGATGTTATTTTTGGATCATGATTTGTTGAGGATGAAAAATATATGTTTCTTTGGGCTTTATATCCACCGCATATGAGGCCATAAATTATTGATGTTGATCAAGAATTTGGTCATTTAATGACATTAAAAGTTGGTTTCACAGACCCAAACAAAGTTGTAGGCATGCAAGTAGATCTTACATTATTCAATCAAGTAAGTGTTTCACAAATTAATTTTGAAAGGGATAATTGGAAAGGTATGTACGAAGATTTGTTGAAAATAGGATAGCCTCAGATGCAACCAAGGATACTATCATCTGATGATGCCCTAAATTCTAAATTGAAGAGGTTGCAAGAAGAAAATGTTAAATTGAAAAATGTCTCAATTATTAGAAGGGAAGTTGCTAATACCATGATTATAAATCATTTCAAGTAATTGTTGGTTAAATTAGGTCAGGTCTGGGATGCTTATAATGTGTATAAACCTATGGCCCAAAGATATAATGAAATATATATAAGAAATTGGTTAAAGAAAGTGATACCGTTGAAGAGGAAGAAGATATAAAGGAGGCTAAGAAATTGATTAGAGATCATACTATGTATTCTCAAGAATTCAAGGTTTCTTACAAACTAATGGAGGGATTAGTGATAGAGCATGGAGTTATATCTTGGCAGGAAGAAAATAGTGACATCATTAGCTAAGATAAATGGATCGATACATGCCATATGATGTAGAGAGAAGCCATATAAGTAGCACGGAATGATGACCTAGAAATAACAAATGCTAGCATGCAGATAGAGCATATGTTTGAGATTGAAGTCAAATCCTAGGAGATTATCAATGATGCAGATCTAGCAGAGGATGACAAGTATGTCAAACACATTAAGCTATGCAATGATTTTATTGAATCATCATCATTAGAATCAGAAACATAAAGCCTTATGTTTTATAATTATGCTTAAAAGTGCATTCAGTTTGTTGTTACTATGTCAACTAGTTATTAATTTTGTAAAATTAGGGACATGCCCTTTCACAATGTAACCAATCTAATGTCTGTATTATAAGGGTTGGATTTAGAATAGGACATCATAGGACAAAAAAAATTACATTATATATCAAAGGAAGTTAATTATTATTTTTCACTTTGGGTTTTGTCAATTGTATGCACCAACAACATATGTAACAATGTGGTGAAGCATTTTGAATTTAATAGAAAGGCTTATATGCTTGTTTGATCTTTTGGTGATATTGATTTTGTCTCTTTCATTTTGTTTCCTCTAATCAAACCTTAAAAGTATTATTCAATTGATAGTCAAATTGAATGTATACAATAAGGAATTTCAGTATTCAAAGAACAATAATGTTGTGTTAATTGGTTAATCTGCATCATTGTCTTATTGGCCTCTTGAGTAGAGTTAAAATCAATAAGATATGATATTGAAATTTTCCTGAGCATTTCAAGCAATTCATAATTCATTAAAATGACAATAATTTGTCTTAAAGTGATTTATTTTATTGTCTTGGAGGGTTACATAAGCATTATGAAGGATTGATAGAAATCTAATAAAGAATCCATTGGTTAAGGCACTAGTCTTATGTATTCATTTGAATCTTCATGTTGATTGTAGAAAGGACATACATCCAAGTCACAGAGATAGGCAAACACATAAATATATTCATATACATTTACAAAATGTTTACTTAAACCTTTTCCCTTTTTCATTTATATTTTATCAACACCCTTGATCCCACAAGTTGTCTTCTCAAAACCTCAAGGGTGTGAGGTATAGAACTACCAGCCTTGGTCCTAAAAAGACAAAATTGCATGTTTAGCACACTACAAAAAATAGCAAAACAAGGTTTTACCAGTTGTACTTGGCATAGTCAAAGATGTTTGCAAGCTCCTTGTTGTCAACAATGCACTCGGCAATATCAGAGCGATGTCCAAAGGAGGTGTTTGCACTTCATCGTGATTTGAAGAATACATTGTTAGAAAAGAAATTTGCAATGGATAAATACCAAATGGGATACTAGCTAGAAGCATCCAAAATTAAAAATTAAGTGTTATAATGTTTATAAAGAGAAAGTATTACTTAGATGAAGGTTGTTCGCTATAACCCTCACCATATTCACCACACAATCTCTTAGGTGTCACAAAATGTTGTAGAAGAACACATGATATTTTTTATCATGATCCATAAGATACTATAAAATATAAACATCTATTGAAATTTTATTATTGCTTAAGATTAATTACTACTTACCTTCAAAGAATTGACTATAAGTATCAATTCTTTTTTCAGTGCCTCTATCTCCTTTGTTATGTTTCTCTTGAGGATAATGTTAAGAATTTCATCACTATATTTTTATATGAGTTTATGGGCCAAGAGTATGGGTCTACAATATGGCCTATGTCATCTAGAAATGACACATGTTTTTTAGATCGCATTTGATCTATTGTCATTTTTCGCTTTTCCATATCAATAAGTATCAAGTTGTGACATAAATATCAATAAAATTCCATCAAAATAACTCCAAATACATAAAGAAAAGAACAAAATGATATGGCATTTTTTTCTATATAATTTTTACAATTATAATAATTAAGGTTTACCTTCATTGAAGAAGGTGTGTGAGTTGGTACATCACCGCTTGTGCATTGTGGTGTATCCATGTTTTCTTGTGAAAAAAGAACAATAATTCTTAGAAATCAATAGCAAAATGAGGGTATCCAGAATTACCCAAAAAATTATTAATAAAATAGTAGATTATACATTGGAGTCAATATTAATTTGAGGTGATTGGTTTAAATGTTATACTTACCAGTCCCATGATAGGGATTTTTTCTGTATCTACACAATTGAAATTATAATCTATCAAAAGCTCTTCCCTTGCACTTATTTATTATACATTGATAGACATTTCATTGATCATGTTATACTTACCAGTTCAACACATAATAATTTAATTATAAAAATATAAAAGTCAAAAAAAATTCTATAAATAAATCATGACACTATCATACTCGACATTGAACATACATCGATAGACATTTCATTGATCATGTCATTGATCATCATCTTCATCCATGTCATCATAATCATCACCATCATTGTACTTATCACATTGATCATCGTCATCACCACCACCATCTTCATCATCATTATCATCATCTTCATCACCATTATCATGACCATCATTTCCTTGATCATCATCATCTTCATCAGCATGATCATGATCGTCATCATCATCATCATCACCATCATCATCACCATCACCAGAATCATCATCATTATTATGTAACATTCATTTGTGATCATCATTTACTTCATCTTCTAATTCTTTAGTATCTTCTTCTTCCATCACATTATACTTTATTGGCCTTCCTCTTAGATCATGTCTAACAACAAATGACCAACCTGGTTTATGTGGAATGTCAAAGTAAAACACTTTCTCACATTGTCTTGGAAGAACATAGGGCGCATCTCCAACTTGCTCAAATGACCTTGTATTAATCATTTTGAATCCACTATCATGTTCAATAATAGTCCTATCAAGATCATTTCAATTTAGTCATAGCCTATACCATTGTATGAAAAATAGAATTAATTTAAATGAATTAAAGTCGCACTCAAGTATATCATCCAAAATCTGATAGTATTAATTTTTAGATTTTTAAGGATGTATGTCATTTCTAGATGAAATATTGGTGACCTCAAAGACTACACTTATCCCAAAATCACAAGTTTTCTTCATTTCATCTAACTTTTTTATGCAAAATTTATGGTCATGGTAGTATACAACTTTGTGGTGTTTGATCTACAATTATTCAAAAATGTCAAGATTATTTACATTAATTTATAAGTTGATATTAAACTTATGGATCATGATAGTAATCTTCTATGTACCTTTCTATCTCTTAAGCCATATGCTAGATCAAGTACCATTGGCATAACATTTGAATATTCATTACGATGAGCTTCTTTTACCAAATGATGCAACACAGTCCCATGTTAATGAGCAACCATTTTCTTGAGACTATTGAATCCATACCATCATCTTATCAAGATTATTTACAATATACAAATGTAGTGTATCCCACTCATGACCAACTATAAACAAAATAACTAGACCAGATAGAAATAAATTATATTGATGATGGATAAGAATTAATTAACTAAAATAACATCTTATAATTACCTCTCACTCTCCTTAGTCAACCTCTCCTTGTTGGGTACTCCCCTTCAAATTTTTTAATAGAGTTGGGATCCCAAATGTGATCTACATGGACATTTGCTACAAACTTCAAAAGATATTCACTAATTTACACCATGGTCTAGTATACCATATATCCTTTTACCATAGAACCCTCAAGATGTGCTCTTTATCAAACCAAGCCCTTCATAAATTTCAAGTGCCTCTCAACCATCCACATCGAGCTAGTTTGTACAAGTCCACACAATTCAATCTCCTCAACTTGATGTATGAGGTAGTGTTCTTGAGCATTGAAAAAAATAAAAGTAGATACTTTTGCATTTCACACATAAGCATTGAAATTTTTCTCTTCCAATATTTTATATCTTTTTTGATCAATTTATTTAGATGATAACCACCTAAAATAGATTCAACACGTAAAAAAATATAAACGAGATTTCAAATAAAAATATACAATAGATTACATAAAAAGTAAAGCAAGTCATTAATATAATATATGTGTAACAAATCTAAGAAATAACACTTCTAGCCTCACGTATTTTTCAAGATTATATATAACTTGTTTAATATTGTTGTCAAACTAGTTTGGGAGGGATTGAGGTAGGACATAGAGGTAGGATGTACTTAAATCATTAAAAAATAATCTTTTCAATATATTATGAAATAATACAATAGGTAATGCATGCAATTTTACAACTATATTGTAAACAAAGAACATGACATACCTTGACAAAGGTATGTCAATCATGTGTTTTCAACTTTGGCCCAAAATCAGCTTTCTTTGATACAAGACTGCTTATATCTACAGCAAATCTTATGAGAAATTTTTTTTATGACTTCTTTTAGTGCATCACTTTGTTTCTCCATTAATAACCCAGGAAGGGAGCTCATATTTATGCGGTCTCCATTGCTATTTAATTCAACAAAATCTTTCAGTGCATGATTGGATTTGTGAATGTCATTACAAATTTTGGTAATTTTATCTCTATCATGCCTTCCATCCAATATTTCCATAGTGTCTTTGTTACATTCTTTCCAATATGCATGTCATCAAACAACTGCACAATTGGGAGATCCTTGTAGTATGGTAACCTACTAAACTGAGTAGGATAACTTTTTATTCCTCTAGTAAGTTGGTCATTGATGCCTTGATGACCTTCATGAGCATCAATTACATCATTACCAAATAAAAGACAATATCAAAATATAAATTTTTAACTTCGGACCACAAATTAGACATTACCTCAACAATTTAGTCAATCGTATTCGAACTTCCATAAATGAGGTGTCATTCTTCATGACCTTGATGTTGTCTCTTCTTTCCCATTAAAAATATGTTTTTCAATAGTTTGATACTTATGATTATTGTGAAGAAAATTCCTAAACTCATCGAACACCTACTTTCCTAAACTTCTTAAATGATGAGATTTCATCTTCAGACCACAAACTAGACTTGCAAATTGTTCCTTTGTCTTAAGACCTAAAAGATGATGTACAATTGAAGCATGTACAATTATCTTGCACAAGTTAAGCAAATAGCAATAATGTATAAGCACTATAATAGACCAAAAATATGTGACCTTAACAATATAACACACCATAAAAATGTGTTAGCCTAAGGGCATCATGTATTGTCCATACAAGCATTGCATGGAATTGAAATTGTTTTTGTCCTATTGATCTAGAGATGTCATACGTAGTGATCCCATTCCATAACTTCAACAACTTTTCAATAAGGGGCTCAATATATGTGTTTATATCTTTAACTTGGTACTTACCTAGTAATTGAATCAACATAAACATTACATAATTATTATGATCATTTTTTTATAAATTAATTTAGATAATAATTATATGAAAAAATACCTAGTACAATCATTGATAACATTATGTGTTCTCTCTTTATGGACATCCAAGGAGGAATATTATTGTTAATAGTAAAATTAGGCCATACCGAGTAAACAGATCTCATATTTCCAAATGGATTGACACCATCTACTACCAATGCAAGATTGAGATTACAAGGTTCTACTTTCAAGTATGGCCATGTTTCTTCTAGCTCTTTAAATGCAAAACCATCTATAGGGATTCACAGAATGTCATCTTCACTTCTATTGTATGTATGGTAATCTATAAATTGTGTCAAGCTAGTGCACTTGAAAAATAATTCAAGACGTGGAATAATGAGAATGTACTGAAGAACCTTGTGAGGCACCTTTTTTGTTTTTTGATTTGACCGATATCTATTAATATAAAAATTAAGGCATTCTGTTGCAAATTCCTATTTTTTATGATATAGAATATGATCCTTGGGGCATGCATGTATTGTCTGATACTTTATTCTAATTTGATTCATAATGGTAGATAATTCTAGTATGAACAAAGTAGAATGTTTGATAGTGGTAACAAAAATTAACCTAGAACAATAAATATGAATTGTTAATATAATGAATAGTAATGGTGCGCTAACATTGAAGATGACAAAATTTGCATACTTTAGCATATCTAACATTGCTACATTGGATAAACCATTCATAACCTTCAAATTCACCAAAAACATAGCAGAGAGAAGAGTTGTTTGGGAGCCTTGGTATAGGAGCTCATGTGACTTCTCAAGTATAGGTATATCAAGACCATCTTCATCATCATTATCAGCTGTGCTAGTACCATCATCAAGAGCATCTTCATCAACAACACCAATACCATCTTCTTCAATCATGTCCTCTAAAATATTATCATCTTCTTCCATGGGAGTGTTATCCTCAACTTGGATATTCACACCTTCATGTTCCTCCAGTTGGAAATCCACATTCACCAATCAACAAAAATCATGGCCCCCTTCAACATGACCATGTTTCCTACAATGACTCTAGGCTATTGTGATTATAATTCTTTGATTCTTTAAGCCCTTACACTTTTTGCAAGGACAATTACATTTATCAACTTTTCTTCAGAACTGAGACCACAATCTAGCAATTGTCTTGTTATTTTATTCAGGGTTCATATTTCCAAGTGTGATCTTTCTTCACAGGAAAATATATCTACAAAATTATTGGACATGTAGTTAACATTTATATCTATAAATATGGTTTTGAAAGAAAAATTTGGTATAATTAATGTATATATCTACAAAAATATTGGACATGTTTTACTTAATATTTATATCTACACATATGGTTTTGAAAGAAAAAATTGGTATAATTAATGTGTATATCTACAAAAATATTGGACATGTTGTACTTAGTGTTTATATCTACACATATGGTTTTGAAAGAAAAATTTGGTCACATCACTCAAATTCTCCCATATTATAATCAATGAAAAGTTGTCCACTTATATAAAATTTTATTATTTGTGGTTAAATATTTATTGTTAAGGAAATTGGAAAGTGAGCAAGGAAAAAAGTTAGAAGAAGCCAAAGATTTCATTACAAGTATCACCTTCCAAAATCAAATCACAACAACAAAAAGAAAGAATTTGTAGAAATGCAAGATGGAAAAGTAGAAGAGTTCGACAAGGTTCGAATAAAATCAAAATTGTTAAATCTTCCAAAAAAATGGAATTCTTATATGTTTGATGTACAAAAATCCAAAGTGGGGTAGTGGTGCAGGGGGCCAAGGTACTAAACAAGATGGTTAAACACCAAATGTTTGATAGATTAGGTGATTAATAAGTCTCCAAGTTGACACATAGCAATAATTCAATCTTAAGCATCCTAGAATGCATTTTAGGAAAATTTCTTGCATGTTGTAATAAGGCGTATGGGTAAGTTGTACATTAGTCAACACTATGAGTTGACCAAAAATCTTCAATTTTATGTTTTTTAGAGTTCTTGCATGATTTATCAAGTTTTGGTAGACATTTGAAGTCATATGTTTGGAAATATTGAAAAGTTGCAAAATTTGTCAAAAAGTTGTCATGCTACTTTTCTCACAAATTTGTAAGGTCAACAATCATAGTTGTATTTTGATTGAACAAGTAGAGGTTAATATGTAAGGTCAAGAGGCTTGGCCTATAAATTGAATGTTCTTCAAGCTAGAAGGGTTGTTTTGATGTATAGAATTTGAATCAGTAAAGCAATTTTTGGTGGGAAAATTAGTGTAGATAAGTACTATTTTGACAAGCAATTTAAGGAATGAAATTGCAAAAGAGGTTCATGATGACAAGAAGATGGTGATGGGTCAATGAAAGACCACATATAGTATAGAATTGGAGTCTCTTAATGTAGATGCAATGAGTTACCCATGGGCAATAACATAATTGAAGTGCAGAAAAAATGAAGTGAAAATAGTAAGGTTAAAGTTGTTGAATTAGATGAAGCCATCATTTTTGGCAATTGGTATGTTGAATAGTCAAAGTATGGTATTTATGTCACCAAGGCAAGGTAAGCCTTGTGTAAAGATGAAAAATATTGGTTAATGTGGAGCCAATGTATCTCAGATAAAAAAGCCACCAAACATTGGCACAATTCTAATTATTCCTATAACTGAAGACAAGTTGAAGAAAAGATCACAATTTGGACTGCAAGACAAATACTCATGATGTATCTACCATCCTTGTCCAACAAAAACCCCTATACAAAAATTACAAAAATACAAACCTCACTAATTGAAAATCCAGTTATTCTTAATATTTACAAACAATAATAGAAAATGATGTTGGTGGTTGGTGTATGAAGTAGTGAATGAATGGTTTCATTTTGATTATCTATTTTTACAAAGTTTCAAAATAAATTAAACAAAATATAGTCAATTATGACATTAAAAAATATACATAATATACATAATCAAATTCAATGATACCTTGTTGAATGTAATTTAAAATATTGAAATTGAAGTTGTTATTAGTATTTACATAAAATAATATGTTTTCTACCATCTATAAAGCAATGACTAATTAGTTTTTATTTTGATTATCTATAATGTTTAGACCTTTCAAAACATATTATTTTTATTATCTATATTATTTTGATAATAAAAATGTTCAAAAAATTACATATAGCTAAGTTAATCAGCATCTAGAAAAACATACACCATCCAATCTAATAATTCATCGAAAAATGTAAATTCAAAATATTGACAAAAACATAAATAGATTTAAGGTTGAACTTAAATAGTATGCTCATGTTTTAACTTATATGAATGAATTTCACTAATTTTTTCATAGAATCTCATTTATTAAACAATTTTTTGTAAGCTTTACTTTACATGAACCAACTATTTGAATCAAAATCAAATTTAGCTGATCTGAAATATCTAAATATTAGACAAAGTCAAAACCAAAACCAAACTTTCAAAAAAGTGAGAAGAGGTTGCTTAACTCCCCTAGAAATGTTGCAAACCCCAAAGCAATAGCAAGATACACCAATATTAATGAAAAATGCAATTTGAATTGAAAAAAAATTAGAAATCATTCATATAAACACAATAACTAATGGACTATTAATGCTACAAATGAAAGATTATTGAGAAGACTGATGAATTAACATTCTAAGACTCACCTTTTTTTTTTTTTTTTTTAGGTTTCCATCTTGTAGGTTGACACCATACCCCTACTCTTTATAATGGAGTTGGTTGAGAGTCTATAAGACACTTGTTGTTGCATGAATAATAGAAGGTATCAGCATTCAAGAAACATGACAAAGGCTTGTGTATAAGTTGCATGGTGTTTGGAGGGTTGTAGCCATTGATGAGGTGCTAAAGAATCCATTGAAAGAGTTGGACATTCAAGATAATGGAGGTTTGAAGTAGTTTCTTAAAATAGCAATGAAATCCTTATTAAGGCTAGGGTTTGAAGGTTTACTCATCTTCATAGTGGCTAGGTGCCCAAAATTTAGAAATTTAGACACTCTTGATAAGGTAAATGTGTAGGCAAGTCCATTTATCCAAGTTCTTTGAGGGTTTTATTAGTTTGTGGGTTGAGTGCGTCTTTAGGCCTATTAGTCTAGATTAGGTTTGTAATTTGAATGCCTTAATGAATAGTTGAAAACCTAATATTTTGAAGTTTAGTAGAGCTTGGTATTGGGTATTTGAATCCTCCTTTAGTTTTGGTAGTTGTTTTGAAAACAAAAATATTAGGGGCCAAGAAGACCCTGCAACTTGGAGCCCTAAGATTGCAAATAGTTAGAGAAAAATAGGAGATATACATGATGATTGGCATAGGTATTAAACATACATGACACTTCATTATTATGGATTTAATTATAGAGATGACAAATTCCCTCTTTATATATAATTCTTACTACCAAAGTTTCATAATTTCAGAATGACATCTATAGTTGACAAGAATGATAAGTGGGTTGCTTATGTAGGCCCTGGTGGATGGAATGGTATGTTCAAATATGCAATGGTTTTAGGATATTTAAAACTTTAATTTACAACATTTAATTCTTTTCATATTGATATGTGTTCTCAAATCCAGACATGTTAGAGGTTGGGAATGGAAACATGACCACAGAGGAATATCGATCTCATGATGCACATACCTCCCAAAAGTTCAAGCTACAACTCCCACAATCCTCATTAAACCTTGCTCTGACATGTACAAGAGATGATTATTTAGCTCCCTCAGTCTTAAGTCCCTAGCCCACCCATGAATGAATGATAAATATTGATTTCCATTATTGCTTGGTTAGTACTTGAAGATACAAATCCTTTCACCCAAGTATGCCCCTTGGCTGCTCCATCTAATGACCAAACAACTCATTGTCCATAACCTAAGTCATACAAATCCTTTTCCCCTACAAGCACCTCAATTTTATGGAGTGGTCCAAAATAATGAAAAATTCTAGAAAATGCCAGTGGACGATTCAGATTGCTCGCATCATCTTGCCTTGGATGAATGAAAATAATGCTTACCACACACTAGATGCTCATCACCAATAGCTCCAATAGCATGCAAAGATGAAAAGATGGAATAAACTGCAAGTAAAAAAAAAACTTTTTGATTTGTTATTTGAACCTGAGTTGGTCAAAATTTTGACAAACTCAGGCATAAAAACTGAAAAAAAAGGTTTTGAACAAGTCTCTACCCAAGTTGGTAAAAAATTTAGTTTGAAATTTGACCTATAATGTGTTGACAATTGGCTAATAGTATATGTATTTGCTGTGATTAATGGAAACACATGATGTACATGTTGACAAGAAACCTCAAAAATAAAGATACTTAGTACTTGGTTATCAGAAAATTATCTAAGTATAGAATTTAGTTTAGAGCAGTGTATTGTTTTGTTTATAACATGTTTTAGACATCATATTATGACAAGAAAAGTTACATGGAGATAGTATACATGTTGGTGATGACATGTATGACCTTGGAAATTTGTACAAATTGTACAAAACTTAGTTAATCATGTTTTGATGAAGCAAGATAGTAGAATTGAAGGAAAGAACTATTTTGTTTGCAAAACAATTACTTGTCCAATTAGGGCCGACATCCTAGATGTTTACTCTAACCTGGAAAAGTGAATTGTGGTCTTAGCCAACCCAAAAATAATTTATGTAAAGGAATGGTATTTATTGAAAGGACTTCTTGTGATAAGAGGTGTACAATCTTGGTGTATTAGTGCTATCTTGTAAGATTGTGAAGTGAGCGAACTTTTGTGTAAAGCAAAGTTTTGTATGAACTATATGGTGATTTGAGATTGATCTAAAGATCAAAGATTAGAAAAGGAAGAAAAATAATAGTAAATTACTTGTTTGAGTAGTGAGCTCTTCATGTAGTTGAAATTGCATGTTTGGGCAGTGGGCTCATCTTGCATACATTATACTACAACTCCTAATAGGGATTCAAAGTCTCCTAACAGGGACTCCTTATAATAAATTTGGTCATTGAGTCCTAACAAGGTCCATCCTCTAAAAAGGAACATATATATCAGTGTATCATCTAGTGGGTATCATCCCCACCAGGGTTTTCCCTTGGCTAGGGTTTTCCTAGTTAACAAAATATGGTGTCACAAGTTATCTTTGTGTATTGTTACTATTACTATTCAACATTTTGTTATTTCTTTTTTATCCATGGTTTAAAGTAAGTAATAATATCCAGTTGGTGACTAAAGTTTGTAAATTACTAATTCACCCCCCCCCCCCCCCCCCCCCCCAAGTAATCCATATTTCTAACATAATGTACTAGTGTCTCTAATTTAGGCCAACCTTGGCTTTCAAGAGGAACAAGAAGACATAATCAACCAGTTCAATACACTCATCTAGAAAGTAGAAAATCCCTAGATGAGTATGGAAGATTCAGCTTTGTACTAGAATGAAAGACAGTCAATGTTGAGTATTGGGAAGGTATTTTCAATAAAGACGGTTGGGACAAGCCTAAAGGCACACCATTTGTGAATAGAATTAGTTCACCCTATATCCCAAGTATACTAGGAGTGTTTGTGATTGAGGTCAAAATTGATCCAGTATTTGAAGAGCTCAAGAAAGAAGATTTTCCCATATTAGAAGACCCCTTGAGAAGAGGAAAAGCCTGCTCAAGAGACCTAGTGTTTCAAGGCATCCAAGAAGCTCTATTTCCACCACCCTATCTTGCTTCTTAGAGACATATTCATTCCTCTTCTCCTCCTATTTTTTACACTAACTCTATCATTTTGTAATACTCTCACCCTGCATAGAGTTGTAGCCCCAACTAGTGTTACCTTCTAGCCAGTACTAATTATTCTTCCTACATCAATGGTCATAACTTAGGGTAATGTTATTGGCCATTTACATCTTGCTGCTAACAATGACTTACCAAGAGCCTCCTGAAAGAACTTCCCTAAATTTAATGGTGATGGGAAGGTTTCTATAGATGAACATATTTTTCCCTTCTTTGTAGTTTGTAGTATTGTCTACCCTCAACATGAAGATGTAGTTGTAAG
This sequence comes from Cupressus sempervirens, assembly GCA_028749045.1. Taxonomy (NCBI): domain Eukaryota; kingdom Viridiplantae; phylum Streptophyta; class Pinopsida; order Cupressales; family Cupressaceae; genus Cupressus; species Cupressus sempervirens. Next base: position 410,625,062 of record CM053793.1, on the reverse strand, counting down.
GATGTTTGTCAAAACACTAGTTGAAAATGTAGCTGATCAGTTCCAACATCTTCCCATTAGATACATCACAACTTGGGATGATATGCAAAATTGGTTTGAATCACACTATAAAGTACAGAGGATGAGCATACATTGTTCTCCCAGCTTACTCAGATCAAGAAAGAGCCAAGTATTCCCATTATCAGTATTCCCATGATCGCAAGGTTTAACAAATTGTTTAATCGAATTCCCACTGCAAGTAGGACAATAGTGGATAACCAAAATATGTTCTTCATTAGTTCTATGCCTCTAGATATTAGCTTTCAAATTAGAAGGGCACATGCGGAAAATCTCCAAGATACTCAAACTCTGGCTATAGAACTAGAAGATGATTTGATAACAGTCAAGAAATGGAATAGAGAAATTTATAGTAGGGCTTCCACAAGCTCTACTACCGACACTTCTAACCACATAGAAGCAATGCTTCAAAAGTTATCAAATGAGATAATTTCCATGAAAAGGCAAATAGGTAAGACAGCTTCTTCATTTCTAGATAGAAAGAAAATGGAAACCCTCTTCCCAACCCTAATTTTCAAAAGGAATGATCCAAATTGATTAAACACGAAAAGGTGTTCAATGTAGAAATGAATCAAGTGATGGAAAATAGGGGGAAAGAGGGGGGTTGTGTGTAATGTTTCTATGATGGGATAGTATGTGCCAAAAACCTAAAATAGATAAAGGACAAATACTCACCTTCAATCTAGAAAATGTTGTTTTATGATGTCTATATGTAGTTTTTGAAAAATCTGCAACCAGTTCTAAACTAGAAATGTCAAGATGGAGAAAATCCAAAAATATTTTGTCTTTTTGAAGGGAGGTCAACCTTGAGCCTATTCACAAGGCACAATCTTACCTCAAGGCACAATTGTACCGCAAAAAGTTAACCTTGACGTACACTGCTCTGATAAAATTTATGTTCATGGACCTCGCAAGTTCGATAAAAATAGTATCTGAATCTACTTTCTGATTCATTGTTCCACACATGTATCTACAAGAAAAATGGTTTTACTTGTTGGATGGAGGGTTTGCCTCGGTCAAACCCAAGTTTTCAATTAACCTTGAAATATAATTGAAACAATATATATGCACAAACAAATTAAATGGAACTATTCACCTTACTTATGTGGAAAATCTTGTGGAGGATTTGAATCCTTGAATTCACAAGTACATATGCTCCAAATATATGTAAGATGTCTCAAATCAATTTCATTAGATTGTCAACACCAATCTTGAATGTATCTTTGCATAGAAGAAGGCTTGGATGAATGTGGATGAAATCTTCAACAAGAGGGCTCCATAGAGATTGAATCCTTTAATGACTAACAATGGATCTCCTTGATGAATTGGATGCTTGAACACTTGAATGCTTGATAGAGCTTCACTTCATGATATAATGGATCTAGAAAGGTAATAGTTTGTCCGATATCACAATGCATCTTCTTTCTTAGTGAAAAATGAGAGGAGGCTTCCTTATATAGAGATCTAGGGCACTAACTCCTAGAGAAGGCCAACATAGGAGCATTAAATCCCATTTAACCTTAACATCTAGGAATAGACATAGATTAAATGTAATTTAAGAGTCTACCATTCTAAAACCCAAAATAACTGACCCGAAAGTGGGAAAAGAAACTTTCTAAAGCCTAAGATCCCAAAACTCCTAGAAATGGAAAATAGGACCTGGGGTCAGGGATGAGGTTGACCCTACCCTAGGTCAAGGTTGAGGTCATCCTTGACCTAGGTTAGGGTCAAAGTTTACCTTGACCCAGAAGGTTTTCCTTGACCTAGAGGCCAAAGTCCTTAGTTTCACAAAGCAGTTTATTAGAAATAGGTTGGAAAATAGAGAGAGAGAAGAAGAATAGGGGGAAATAGTTAGATCCATGCAAAGACCCATTCAAGGTGTTTGACATGACCACAGACCACTTACTCGAAGGGCTAAATGCTCTTAATATGGAAGTTCTTCCATTTTAAGATGATATATTAAGCCTCCACTAGCAAGAGTATGGACTCAATGCAAACTCTTGGTAAAGTAGATTCTAAAAAAAATATAATCTTATTAAAATCAAAGGGACAAAGAAATCCTCAAGCCCCCAGAGACTCAAGTCTTCATCAACTCCAAGATCACAATAAGAGAGACATCTCTAGAAAAAGAGAAAAAGAAAAAGAGTGTGATTATCTTGCTCAATGAAAACTTATGTCCCATTGTGAACCACACAAGAAAAATACGCAATTGGAAAGATGGAATTGAATTGTCTAGTGAATGTGGCTATTCACTAGTCAACTCATCAAAGATTCACTCTTAAGAATATTCTATTCTAAAAAAGTAAAACAAAAGAGACCCAATCTTAAGGACACCTTTGACCTTAAGGGGTCAACAATATTTGAAACTAGGTGGATCAAGAGATCCTAAAGTATAAATCCATGCTTTAAGGATTAGTCATTAATTTGAAAAGGGAGAAAATTATCTTGAAAAATAATATATATGTATTGAAAAGTGTGTGTGTGTGTGTGTGTGTGTGTGTGTGTGTGTGTGTGCAATAAGTGAGTAGAATGTATGCCCCCACATTAAAGTCGTTGCTAACACTTTAACAGGAGAAATGCCTTGAATGGAAACATAAACAACTCTATTGATTACATTTCCACTACGAGATACCCTCAAATGAAGATAAATAAAGGGAAATACCACATAAAAATACAAAGAACACAGAAGGGATCTACCTGCTATGGGGTTAGTATGACCATAAGATAATATACATATGATATTATTGCAAATGAATTAAAATCATTCCACAAAGAAAGTATAACTACAATCACAAAGGAGGAAAGATCACATAAGAAATATAAAGAAGAATATTTTCGAACCATGACCTAGAGAGAAAAAAGAATTAGTGCTATGAAGTCATAAATCCAAGAAGATTACACAAGGAAACATGTACAAACAATAGCACAAGTAAAACATAACATGGAACAACATATAAAATAATAGAGATACATATAGAGGAATAATACAATAGGTACAATTCTTTCATCACCTTGCAAAAATGAAGCAACAAAGAATATATAAAAGAATCTAACAACATTTAGCAAACATATTATGGGAGAAGCATAGTACAATAGACAAACACACAACAAAGACTATCATGAAAGACAAGCTAATCAAGCATGTTGCCTACTCTCCCCATCTTACTTTTTATTATTTAGGGAAGGTAGGTAACTCGCAAGAGGAACTATATCCAAAATAATAGGAATAATAGCTAATTTCAAACAAGGATCCTCTTGAGAATCACAATGTTCAATACTAGGTGTAAGTGTTAATTATGAGGAAAGTATATTAGGTAAATAAACATCAATGTCAATAGTTTCATATTCATCATTAACATCATCAGTATCATGAAGAGTATCTTCATCATCTAGATTAATCAAAATAGAATCTAAGATACGAATAGAATCATTATAATTGGGTAACTTATTATCAGCAACAACTTCTTCTAAGACATCATGCATACTTGTATCCAAAGAAGATAAAGATTTTTGAAGAATAGAATTACTAGCTTTAGCTTGAGAGTGATGCTTTTTACGATATTCATTAGCAGATTGGTTATGTTTTTCTTTACTTGAAATTTGTTCAAAACTATTAGGAACAATTATAGGATCTTGTTAGCATGAATCTTGATGGTATGGGGGAGCATTTTAAACATTGATATGATGTATTTATAACTATGTTTGTCATTGATGACAACATAGTAATCAATTTGTAAAAGATTGATAGAGCAAAAAATTGTGATTTATGTATTGAGAACATTATATTACTTATTTGATGATGTGCAGTTACCAGTGCATACTACATTGTGTATTTGTTAGAAGGGCAAGTGTGTAGAATGTAATGTGACAATGTACAGAAGATATGGTTGATGTATAGAGAACCATATGGAAACAGAGTATTAGGAAAGAAGTTCCTATTGTATGATTGCTACAGTTCATTACAGTTGTAGTGAAGGGTTGTTCAGTGAACTAGAGACAATATACTAACCATTGATGATGTCAGAGAGTGTGCATGTATAAAAGTCACACGTGTGAAAGTTTGTGTATAACTATGAGCCAACAACATTAATTAAATGTGCATTTCATTTAATTAATGTGTGGAAAGCCGACTCAAGGATTTATTATTGAGCATGGTATAAAGGAAAGATGTTTTCTATGTTTTACATATAAAGAGTAGAGAAGACTTGTGAATTATTGAGTAGCAAAGCAATACAAAAGTAGAGTAACTTACCTATGTGTGTAAGTGACCTTAAGGTTATTATTATTGAGTTTAGAGCTCCATATCTGATTGCATGATCTAAAGGTGAAGGATTCAAATGTACTTGACAGAGGAAGAAGTAAAATCTTGTTACACATCTATTATTTTGAAAGGAATAGTACCGAGGTCAATTGGATAGTGGGTTCATTGATCCAATCCTAAAGTTGTTTAGACAGTGGGTTTAGCTACCTTCCACAACTCCTAACAAGGTTGGAATCTCCTAACAGGGATTCAAGGTCTCCTAACAGGGACTCTTTGTACTAAATGTTATAATAGACTCTTAACAGGGTCCATCCTCTAACAAGTAATATTCATATTAGTACATCATTTTGTGGGCATCATTTCCACTAGGGTTTTCCCTCTGATCAAGGGTTTCCCTAGTCAACATATCTGTTGTAATTATTTATGTGCATCTCTTTATGGTTGTTGTTTACTTTGGTTGAATGGTTAAGATTGTTTAAGAGGATAAATGTTTAAAATTTTCATATAACTAATTCACCCCCTCCCTTCTCAGTTATATTGGTGGACTATTGTTTATAATAGATCCTTCACAGGTTCTATTTATGGATTAACAAGATTACTAGCAGACTGACAAGCAATAGAAGAAGCTTGATTTATAGTTATAGAGGCCATAGATAAAGGAGGTATAGAAGGTGTAGGAAAAAGAAAACAATTAAGATCCTTAGGAGGTAAGCTTAACTTAAGAATCTTCCACTGCTTATAGACTTGATATGAACAAAAAAGATGATTAGGTTGAGTAGGACATGAATTAGGTAGAGAAGGCCAAAAGAAATCAATGGTAGAAACATCCCTGGGCCTAGAAGTATGATATAAGATATGATTGACCATCTTCACTTCATCATCATAAACAAACTTAAGACATTTATGAATAGGTGAAGCAACAACATGCATGGCATTTAACCATGGTAAACCAAACTTAACTTGAAATTGATCAAAAGTAGGAACAACAAAAAAGGTGGTGTTCACAATCTTTCAACAAAGTTGAATTGATAAACCAATAGAACCAAATGACAGATAAAGAAAACCATTACAAGTTTGAATCCATACATCCAATTTATCATAAAAATTATGTTGCAAAATTTTCATAAAAAGATTTTCTTTAGTAATAACAATGGCTAAGGAGGTAGGATCAACAAGAAAACCATGAGTAGGTATCTTGACAATCTAAGCATAAATATAAAGGGGACCATAAGGAGCATTAATAGTCTCAAAATCATCAAAGGTAATCAAAAGTTGCCGAGGTCATTTCTTCTTAGGTTGTTGTTAAAGTTTAGGTTGACGTTTCAATTTAGGCTTAGGTTTTAGTTGAGGTAGAGTTGAAACTTGAGATTGAAGTGGAGGTTGAGATTGAGGTGGAGATATAGATGGAACTACATGCTCGACTTGATTAAACACATGATTAAGATCATCCATCTTTGAATCATACACAATATTCATAGAAGATGGTTGAGCAATAGTATTAGTATGATGTGTAGGTAAAGGATTCGTATAAATTTGCAAATTTTGATTAGAAGGAGAAACACATTTATTCCCACTAACATCAAAATTATCAATCTATAAAGCATTAGAATCAATTAAGTCCTAAACCTTATGTTTTAAAGAATAACATTTCTTAGTATCATGACCATTCTAGTGATTAAATTGATAAAAATCTTTTGGATCAAAAGATTTAGCTACCACTGTAGCAAATAAAAGAGGATGAATAGGAGGTAAAGTAATCATATTAGTAGTTAACAACCTATTCATAATATAATGTAAAGATTTAGAGAGAGGAGTAAACATATGATTCAATCAAAAAGTAGTGGACGAAAAGTGGTATTATGAGATGTAACAACAACTTGATCAACAAATGCATTTTCTTGTTTATTTATCTTGACATAGTTGTTAAACTTTTTAAATTTATTTGTATTAGGAGTAGCATCACTTTTATCAATAGGAACAAGAGACATTAGAGTGGTGCTCTCAAATTGATTCACTTGTAATTGATAGTGATGAAGCACTACACAAAGTTGTTCAAATGAAGTAAATTTAGTAAGTAGAATCTTATCTCTAATATCATTTTGTAAATTTGAAATAAACATATGTTGAATATCAATATGAGGATCATGATAAGAAATATGAGCATGCAGATGCTTAAATCTACCAATAAATTTAGTCAATTTTTCTTTAGAGTTTTGTTTACAATGCATCAAATCTATCAAAGACATTTGCAGGCCAATGTTGTTTTGAAATTGTTGAATGAAAGCATTAGCAAGTTGAGAAAATGAATGGATAGAATAAGGAGTCAAAAACACAAAACCATTGTAATCCTTGTCACAAGAAGTTCAAGCAAACAAATTTTCTAAAATCCTATGGTAATGAGCACACTCACTACAAAAGATTTGAAATGTTCTAACATGATGAACATGGTCTCCCTTACCATTATAATTCTCAAGTCGAGGCATATTAGCTTGTTGAGGAATAGGAGTATGAATAATATCCTGAGACAAAGGACTTCCAATTCACAAGTAGGGATACTATGCTTGTTTTGAGTCAAGGATGCAAGGTGTTGTTGTAAAGATGATATAGTTTGAGTCAAATTGATAATTGTAGAATCACGAGAAGAAATAGGAGGAATAGAAACATTAGATACACTAGGTAAAGTGTAAGAAGTTTAAAGAATAGAAGATACAACTAGAGGAACACTAGGAACTATAGTTGGTAGAGGATTAGAATAAGTAAAAGGAACACTATGATAAGAAGGTTGTAAAATAGGACAGGATACAGGAGGAACACTCATAGGGATAGAGGGAACCATCATAGTCACCAAGGAAGGAGTGTAAGTAAGAATACTAGGAGAGGAATAGAAGAAGGTTTGACCCTAGTGATAGGAGGAAACAACCCGAAATATTGAGCTTCTTGAGCTAAAATTTTAACATTGAAATGCACAAGGTGAGTAATACCACACAAGAGATTAACACCTTGGTCACAATCACGAAGAACTTTCTTAAGAGCTTTTATAGCTTGAATAGAATCTTGATTATGGTTTTCTTGAAGAAGCCAATTACTCATTTTATCAAGTTCATTTGAATGTTTTTGGACTTGTTTAGGAGGAACTCTTAAAGCATCATCCTCATCATGAGAGGAATGAGAAGAGTTTTTCTCCATAAGAGGATTAGAAATAAGAAGAATCAAAGTTTCATCTAAAATCCTCAAGAAAGGAGAAGAAGACTCAGGCTCAAAGATACCCATAAGTCTACAACTACGTCTAACCTTAAGATTAAAAGTAGGACTAGAAGTAATAAAGCTCATAAACCAATGCAAATAAAATGAACTAAACTTTTGTATTTTGAAAGAAATTTTGCAATTTTTTTATATTTTGGAATTTAAAATGCAAGAGTATAAACTAGATCTCATCTTAATGCAAGAAAAGACCTAATGAATGAAAGGAAACATAACGCCACAAAGCATAATAAGGCATCTAATTCCACAAAAGAAAAGAGGGTAAGCATGTTAGGCTCACCAATATGAATAGAAATAAAATGGAAACCCTCTTCCCAACCCTAATTTTCAAAAGGAATGGTCCAAATTGATTAAACACGAGAAGGTGTTCGATGCAGAAATGGATCAAGTGATGGAAAATAGGGGGAAAGAGGGGGATTATGTGTAATCTTTCTATCATGGGATTGTATGTGATAGAAACATAAAATAGATAAAGGATAAATACTCACCTTGATTTGGAAAATGTTGTTTTCTAATGTCTATATGTAGTTTCTAGAAAATCTGCAAACAGTTCCAAACTAAAAATGTCAAGATGGAGAAAACCCATAAATATTTTGTCCTTTTGAAGGGAGGTCAACATTGACCCTATTGGTGGGGCACAATCTTACCCCAAGGCACAATTGTACCCCAAAATTTTGACCTTGACCTACACTACTCCGATGAAATTTTTGTTCACAAATCTCGCAAGTTTGATAAAAAGGGTATTTGAATTTGCTTTCCAATTTGTTGTTCCACACCTATATCTGTAAGAAAAATGTTTTGTTTTTTGTATGGGGAGTTTTCCTTAGTTAAACCCTAGTTTGGAGTTAACCTTGAAATATAATTGAAATAATATATATGGATAAACAAATTAAATGGAACTATTCACCTTGCTTATGTGGAAATCCTTGTGGAGGATCTAAATCCTCGAATCCACAAGTACGGATGCTCCAAATGTATGTAGGATGTCTCAAATCAATGTCATTAAATCTTCAACACCAATCTTGAATGTATCTTTTCATAGAAGAAGGCTTGGATGAATGTGGATGAAATCTTCAACAAGAGGGCTCCATAGAGATTGAATCCTTCCATGACTAACAATAGATATCCTTGATGAATTGGATGCTTGAACAGTTGAATGCTTGATAGAACTTTACTTCATGAAATAATGGGTGTAGAAAGGTAATAGTTCACCCGATATCACAATGCATCTTCTTTCTTAGTGAAAAATGAGAGGAGGCTTCCTTATATAGAGATCTAGGGCACTAACTCCTAGAGAAGGCCATCATAGGAGCATTAAATTTCATTTAACCTTAACACCTAGGAATAGACATAGATTAAATGTAATTTAAGAGTCTACCATTCTAAAACTTGAAATAGCTAATACAGAAGTGGGAAAAGAAACTTTCTGAAGCTCGAGATCCCAAAACTCCCAAAAATTGGAAATAGGACCTAGGGTCAAGAATGAGGTCGACCCTGCCATAGGTTAGGGTCGAGGTCATCCTTGACCTAGGTCAAGGTCAAGGTCAACCTTGACCCAGAAGGTTGTCCTCGACCCATAGGCTAAAGTCCTCAGTTTCACAAAGTAGTTTATTAGAAGTAGGGTGGAAAATAGAGAGAGAGAGAGAGAGAGAGAGAGAGAGAGAGAGAGAGAGAGAGAGAGAGAGAGAGAGAGAGAGAGAGAGAGAGAGAGAGAAGAAAAACAAGGGGAAATTATTCAGATCCATGCAAAGACCCATTCAAGGTGCTTGAGATGACCCTAGATCACTTACTCAGAGGGCTAAATGCTCTTAACATGGAAGTGCTTCTATTTTAAGATGATACCATTTTCAACAACCCTATCAAGACATCTAGAAAGCAACCTAAAGGAAAAACATTGGAATTACCACCTATTCAACAAAGGCCTTCAATTGAGGTAGCTCCTAAGAAAGAGAGTATGTGCATATTCCACTTAATAGTAGATCATGATGGTGACTCTTGCTCTAAAAGGAATAGATACCAGTATATGAATGCAAGTAACAAGATAAAAGTGAAATATTCAAAAAGTGAAGATGATTCTTCTCCTGGTGACTCTGAAACATTTTATTTCGAGTATGAATCAGATTCAGAGAGAGAAGGTGAATTTTTTGCCACCTTGGATGGAGTAAAAATGACCATGGCTACAAGAATCCAAAAGAACAAGGTTTTGGCAAGCTCAGTTCCTATTTAGAACATTACCTCTTCTACTTTGTCAACCATGGCTAACACTTTTACCCCCTCTATCTCAAAGAAAGAGCTATCAAAATCAAAGCCAACTGGTAAGCCCAATCCTTCATTTAATAATATTTAGTATTGTAAATATGCTCATATTCAATTCTCTCCTCTAGAATACTTGAAGTCTAATCCTCCTAAATTGCAAAAACTAGTTGACTATTACAAGGGTGAGATTAGTAACAAAGCTCACCCTAACATCAATGTTTTTAGTAATTATAAGCCTAGCACAAGTTTATGTCTCCCTACTGATGAAGAACCAATCCTTCTAGTAGAATCCTTAGTCTTAGCTACTTCACCTAGCTAGAAACATGACCCCTTCTATGTGTCCTTATATGTTAATAGTCATAAGCTAAGTAATTGCATAATTGACTTGGGTGCATGCATCATCACACCTTCTACCATTTCTCATGCATTAGGCCTAACCTAAACCAAAACCTTTGGGCATTGTTATTCTATGGATGCAAAACAAGTTCCCCTAATAGGTCAAGTAAAAGATTCCCAAGTAGCCTTAGCTACACATCTAGCAAAAAGAATGAAATTGACTATCCCAGTGGCAGATATCTCAACTAGTTATGGCATGCTACTTAGTAAGATATTTTGCAGGGATATGGGGGGTGAAATAAAATTATATTGGTCTCATGCTATTATCCTTGTTAGCAAAAAAAGGATCAAGCTTGTACCTAAAGAAAAAGATAAATTTACTGTGATAGTACATGATGATCCCAAAGCTCTAATCTTGTATCAAGAAATGGAATATTAGAATTATATGATGTTCACCAATTTTAGTTCTTTTGAAGAGGAACCAGACCCTCTTGATGACCAAGGAATTTGGATCTTAGAATTTGATGGTAGTTCTTCAAATGTTGAATTAGGAGCAAGTGTGGTACTCATTTCCCCTAAGGAAGAATTGAAACAACTAGCATACAAGTTGTAGTTCAAGAACAAAAACAACACTACAGAATATGAAGTTATGCTCTTAGGTATTACTAGTGCAAAACAAAGGAAAGTGAAGATTTTAAGAGCCCAAGGTGGTGCAAAATTGATAGTGAAGCAAGTTCAAGGTCAATACACTATGGAAAACCTATGACTAAAGAACTATAGGAATAGATTCTAGGATGAGATATAAGATCTTGATTCCTTTTCTATATAGGTTGTTCCAAGGGAACAAATTGTAAGGGCTAATATGTTAGCTACCTCTTCATCCCTTCTGGTTCCTCATCCAAAATGTAAAGATAAGGAATACAAGATTGAAGCCCTTTTAAGACCTAATGTGCCTGATAATGTTGAATCATGGCAAGTTTTTGATAATGATAAGAAAATCAAGTGCTTTCTAGAAGGAACCGAGCCCTTCATTGACCTATAATTTGAAGGGAGTGTTAGCCTCTCCCAACAATTTTCTCCTGACAATAAGAAAGACTTGGAGCTAGGTGTTGAGCAGGTGAAAGGTAATAAAATACCTAGACACCTAATCTCCTTAGAAACACTATTCAATAGACATGATGCATATATCAAGAGAGAAAGGGGTAGGAAAGGTCGAACTTCAAATGATTATGAGGGAATCAATGTAGGTACTGAACTAAACCTAAAATGATTAACATTGGTAGTTTTTCTTCAAATAAAAAAGGAATCAGAGCTAAAGAAATACCTTCTAAATATCAAGATGTTTTTGATGGGGTTATGAAGATTTGAAAACCTTCACAGATGGTGGGTTCAAGCATAATTTTCCCCTTAAGCCAAATGTATTTCCTTTCAGGCAAAAGTAATGCAACTATAATCCAATGATTTCAGATGCTATCTTTAGATAAATTCATAAAATGCTAAAAGATAAGATTAAATACCCCATACACCATTCAACATGGATAGCTAATGTTTTCCCTATCAGGAAGAAAATTAGGGAAATCAAAATTTGTGTTGATTTCAAAAATCTAAATCAAACATCTATTAAAGACAACTATGCTCTACCCAAAATCGACCAATTGCTACAAATAGTGGCAGGTTCTAAAATGATGTCTATGCTAGATGGTTTCTTTGGCTTCAATCAGATGAAGTACACCTAGATGATCAGTTCAAAACAACATTCAACACTCACTTTGGGGAACTTTCTCTTACAATAGAATACCCTTGGGCTAATCAATGATGGAGCCACCTTTCAAAGAGCCATGAATTCATCCTTTGCAGATTTGAAGGACAAAATCATTGTGGTCTACCTGGATGACTGGACAATGTTCTCTAAAAGAAGAGAATATGATTTAAGATATTTGGAGAAGGTGTTGAAAATATGTAGGGAACATGGAATCTCTCTCAACCCTAAGAAATCAATCTTCTATGTAACAGAGGGCAAGTTGTTGGGTCACATAGTGTCTCCAAAAGGCATCAAAATTGACCCTGGCCATGTCAAAGCTATACAATAGCTCAACCTACTAGAAAGAAAAACTAGAGTTAAGTCCTTCTTTGGTCAAGTAAATTTCTTAAGGTATTTTGTTCTTAATTTTTTTGAAATCACGAAATGCATAATAAACATGATGAAGGGAAGTCAAAATTTTAAATGGATTGACTCTGGAAGAAAGGCTTTTGATGAGATTAAAATTTTTATAGCTCCTACTCCTATCCCGGTTCACCCAAATTACACCAAATAATTTATTTTATATTGCTATGCATCAACCCATACATTGTCTACCATATTCATGCAAGAAAACAAGGAAGGCTTCCAAGCAGCTATTTCTTTTATGAGCATCCCTCTTAAGGAACATGAACTAAGATACTCCCAAATGGAGAAAAATGTTTATTCTATAGTCAGAGCCCTTAATAACTTTAGATTCTATGTTCTACACTCACATTCAATCATTTATGTTCTTGTTTTAGCAATCAAAAGTATCTTAACTCAGCAAGAAGTAGGATACAATTTGAGAGGATCTTAGATAGCTAAAGTCCAAGAGTATGAAATTGATCTAAAACCTAAAAAGTTGTTCTGTGAAAATGTTTTGTGCAAAGTAACTGAAGAAATTTGAGAGACGAGTGAAGAGGAACAAGTATCAAGAGTCTTGATGGTAAGTCTCCAAGACCTATGGTTCTCAAATATTGCTTACTTCCTCACCTATGGAGAATGCACCAATATACTAACCTATAAGTAGAAAAGAGATTCTAGGACCAAGTCTACTAAGTATGTCATCTATGATGATCAATTGTAGAAAAGGGCAATTGATAGTGCATTTATGAGATGTGTAGATAAGCCTTAGTAGGAGAGATTGCTCAAAGCATTCCATGATGAAGCTTATGGTGGGAATTACTCTTCTATGGTCACAACATATAAGATTCTGAGGCAATGTTATTTATTGGCTAGGTATGTTTAAAGATTCCTACAAATGGGTAGCCCAATGTGAAAAGTGCAAAATGTTGCTAGTAAACCTGAATTGGTTCCCTTGCCTCTAAGACTAGTAGTGATAGATGGCCCCTTTCATCAATGGAGAATTGATTTTATTAGCCCAATTAACCCCTCCTTATTTGGAGAATATTTATACATCATCACTACAATAGACTACTTTACTAAGTGGGTGGAAGCTAGGCCTACTAAAGAACCACATCCCACTAAAATTGATTATACAATGCTACATATTTTTCCTTAACAGAGATGGTTGAATTATACTATGATAATAGTATTCACCTTAGTCATTCTTTAGATTATTTCCCTCATGGAAATGGTCAAGCAGAATCAAGAAACAAGAATTTAATCAATATCATGAGAAAGCTTGTTTCTGACAATCAAAAGGACTAGCACAAGAAGTTATATGAAGCTCTTTGGGTGGATAGAGTAACACCTAAGAAGGTCACTGATATTCCCAATTTGAGCTAGTATATGGAGTTGAGGTTAGTCTTCCCCTTCCCTTAGAGTTATCAATCTATGAGTTGTAGCAAACAATTGAAGATCTCGTATTTCAAACTACTCTGTAAAATTGAATGATGTACCTCACTAGGTTGGAAGAGGAGCGTGAAAAACTAGTTGACCATATCAAAGAACATCAGAAGTGCATGAAAAACTTCTTTAACAAAAGAAAAAGGCCAAGAAGATTCATAGAAAATGATTTGGACCTATTATGGGATAAGAGACTCGAACCCAAAGGTATGCATAAAAAATTTGATTCACCTTGGAAAGGCCATTTTCAGAATTGTGCGAGTAAATCAAAACAACTCCTTCATTCTAGCCTGTCCCACTAGTGAGGTTTTGTCATTCTCCTACAATGGCCATGACCTAAAGTTATATCAGTTCAGCAATTGAAAGCAAGTAACCCCTATAGGTAGATTTAGCTTAGGTAGTTTTTCTTTTTGTCATTTACTCTAGTTTAGTTCCCACTTTCCTAGTTTAGTATCCCTTTTTTTTTGTGTTTTTCTTGGTCATTTCCCCCTTAAGGTTTGAAATTATAGCTTTTCAAAATGAGAGATACTAGATCCCTTCTTAGACATGTGCATGTCTAAGTCCCCAGTCAAAGCCAATTGTTTCCAAATTTTAGTCCTCCCCTTTTAAGCTTCTAACTTGGTTAGTTTTTATTGTATCTAAATCCTTGAATAGGTATACCCTAGGTGGCTCCCTTCTCATCAAAGACTCTTGAGGCTTGCCTTTTAAGACTTTATGGGTTCTCCATGCTTTGTTTCCCCTAACACCTCTATGTGGGATTCTTTCTTTTTCCTTGCATCAAGGTCTTAAGTAATTTAGGATGGGTAGGTTGTTGTCTAAAGAATCTTCCTGGTGAGAAGGAAGCATGTTATTGTGCTACAATTAACTCCAACTAGCATAGATTTCCTTTCGAGTTCCAGCCCATGCTGATGAATCCCTATTACTAACACCCTCCATCAGGTAGCATCCTAAAGAAAAAAGTATCTTGACATCTTTGAATGTATTTAAAGGTTGACTCATTATTAGGAGATTAGAAGAACAAGGATCCATAGTAATAGAACTCTTAAAGTACCAATCTAAAGTAACAATATGTTTTAGAAATACCACAATGTTGTTTCCCATGGATTAGTTCATAAAGTGTGAAACCAATTAAAGAAGATAAGAGCAAAAATTTAATTTTTTGACTTCTCCAAAGAATGAGCTAAAATAAAAAGGGAAAGCTTGGTGTGGAAAAGAAAGCGATAGGATGTCCAAGGTGCCAAGGGATTACTAATCATGTCACGATCCCAAATAAAAGGAAAAGGCAAGCTTACAAAAAGGTAACTTTATGCTTCCATTCCCCACACACAAATAATTGTAATGCAAACCCTTGTTTTGGATTCCGTAGTGAAAAGAGTAATTTCCATTAAGCCAAAATTAACTAATTTGGTAAGTAACTAATCTCGTAACTATAGGAGATTTAAGTGAATATTATGTTCATCGAATTTATAAAACATGATATGGGTGGAAGTTAATTTTTTTAAACAGCCATCAGCCTATCTAAGTTATTATAAATCCAACCATTATGTGTGAGTTATTGCATTCATGTGGCACCAATGTTCAAATTTTTGAGTCTATATGATTGGATTCTCCCCAAATGAAGTTCTTTATGTTGTAATGCATATTTTATCAAAGCGGTTTTTTCTCCTTGGTGAAAGTATAAGCTAATGGCAATCAATGCAGAATGGTATGATTGCCTAATTGGATTGGAGAGTGAGTTAAAGAACTATTTTGACACTTCCTTCAAATTTTATGACTTGGGTGATTTGCATAGAAGACTCAATACCCAATCTATCCATCTAATTACCCCAAAATTAAAAGAGAGTAGATTAGTCGAGGTTGTTGGGTTCCCTATGGTTGTGCAAGTGCCAAATTTGGTAAAGGAATGTATTGAAAGATACAATCCAGAGACAAAGAAAATATTGCTAGCTAGTCAATCTATTTTTCTTTTTGTAAACAAATAATTGATGCAATCTGCATTCAACAGCCTAGTAAAAGAAGAATATTGCGACATCTACTTTTCTTCCTCTACATCGATGTTTAATGAGAAGAAGCCTTTGAGGGGAGAGGACATGTAGAAAACTTGGTTTCAGACACCTCACTCCAAAAAGAGTAAGATGCCAAGGACTCTTTTTGGAACCAATTTAAAGAGAGAATTTATGAATATCTTGGCACTGTTGCTAAGACTAAAAGGAAGGGAGGAGATCTTAGATTTCATTGAGCATCACTTCTAGTTAGTCTACTAGGCCATTTGTGCTTAGGGACTACAAATTTACTTGGGCTCAAATTATATGTGAAGAGATTTCCTCTTGGTTAAATTTAGCTAAGGCTTTCAAGTAGTCCTACATGTCATCATATACAAAAAATGCCTTAGCCACACATCATCTCTAGTTAGGTGTTCCCAATATTGAAGACTATGATGAGTGTTGGTGTAAATAAGTATTTTCTATTTACACTTTACTTAAGTTTACTTAGGTTAATGCATTATTTTATTATTTATTTAGGTGAGACACTTAGGAGTTTTTGTAGTCTCATGAGTTGTCATGTTGACAACACAGAAGTATGCAACTCTTATTCAGCACATGGTGTCTACAACACTGGAGTTTGCATCATTCACTGAGTTGTCATGTAGACAACATAATTATTCACACTCCTATTTTAGCACATGTTGTCTACAACATTATTTTGTGTGCTACACCATTATAGGCTTATCCTCTCATCATGACACTTACTCTTGTGCTTAATAGAGGATAACCCATATTTGGTGGATATGTGCATGGTTGTATGACTTATCATGTTGTTGACTTCTATGCATTCTAGAAGCTCTCTAGAGGCCTTTATATACAAGCACTCCTAATGTACTTTCATATGGAATATTGAATGAATATATTGTCATTCTAATCATACTCTCTCTGGTATACTATTGTGCTTGTGTTTGAGTTCCTTTTTTTTGGGTGAATTCTACACTAAGGAAAATTCTTACATGGTATCAGACCTTAAGGAGATTCTCTTCACATAGCCATTCGAGACCATTGTTGCTTCAACACCTCAACCTGAATTCAGAGAATCTGTAGAAATTGGAAGCATCTAGAGCCAAATTGGACCTCACCATTGCATTTGGAATGTCAATTCAGTGAAGATCGACTATAAACTTGCCTATGCTGGGCTAAAGTTGATCGTGACGAAAAAAATTGCAAACTAGCACTCGAAGGCACCGATTTGCAAATGGGTATGATCTATTTGATTTGCACATTTCAATTATTTTAGATCTGAATTAATTTAATCTCTACATTTTTTTTAAATTTTTATTTTCAAAAAAAAATTGCCTAGTCAAGCTAGCAAAGAATTTTTTTTTGCAAAATCAGGCAGTCACACCCTAGCCCTACAATTTGGAGGAATATCTGGCTTTTATTTTAGGGAATATTCTTTACTTTTAATCGGTGGGCTTGAACACTAATCTGGATTTTTGACTGTGGCTTGACATTTATTCCATCGATCGTGCAAGTAGTCAACATCCAAACTCCAATCGGTAGCCCTGCCCAACATAGATTCTCGCAACAACAATAAGCTAGCAGGCTTTGTTTACACTCGCAAACCTTCACATTTTAAACAAGGCACAGGGCCTTCCCACAATGAATGTGAGAAATACCCCACTCACTCCCAGTGATGTAAAACTAAAACTTCGGCACCAACAAGTCAATTTTGGCCCCTCTTCCTACCCGATGAAACTTGCTCCTCCTTCCATGTGGTGACATTCTACAGGTCCAAGTGGCAGCTCCAAAACTCTCTGTGCCGACAGGTCAGCATGCTGACATACCTTCCAAGTCACACACATACACCAAATTTCCATGACTATTGGCACCGAGTTGTCAAATCCACATCAGCAAATCTATACACGCATAGTTAGTGCATAGTAAGCAGTTCGTACCTTCCATGCAAGCAGACACAACTACTTAATCTATACAATCTGTATCATACAATCATACTTTTCCATATCATTGACATCATCACAAGGCTTGGAGTTGCTAACATCATCAATCTACTGGCCTAAATTTGACAGCCATTTAACCATCATCTCAGGAAAAATTTGAACTGTTGCAATAGTTGTATGATCGTCAAATTTAGCCCTATATTTTGCTAATTCAACCCCTCTCTAGATTGATTTTTGATTTTGTAGTCCAACTTTGGGAGGTCATATCTTAGTCATTCATACTTTAAATCAGGTGCAATTTTTTTGAAATTGGGTAGAATTTCTTAAACTTTTTAGTGGTGCAGGTTTTTTCTAGTTTTGGTGCACGAATTTATCAGAATTTGCATCTTTTGTTGACTACACTTGTTCAATCCTACATGTTACAACTTCAAATGCTCTGTACAAGCTCATCTAGACACGAAAATAGGTTTGATTTTTTTTTTTAAAGTGCATTATTTTTTGTCTGCTTTCTAGACCTACAATCAGATTATAGAGTTGTGTGGACAAAAGTGTCACTTTTAGAATTAGATCCTTTTCTGCATTGTACTACTTTGATATATCTTCAAAATTGTTGTATATCTGAGATACATTGTAACGTTCTAGTTTTGAACTCCATAAGGAGGTTGTAAAAAGCAAAATCAAAAGTCCACGAAGGCCAAAATTGGCAAGTGGCCATTGTAATCACACTACATATAAAGTGCCCAAAGCATCTTTTTTTTTTTTTTGGGGTGAGGGGGGTTCTTGATTGAGTGAAAGGGGGGGTGTTCTTGGTGTTATGTTCTCTTTTTCTATAGTTTTCTTTTATTTTATGCATCATGGGACATTTTAAGTTTCCAAAATTAACTCCACATAACTATGTTACATGGTCCATTAAAATGTGGTGTCATTTAATGCATAAAGGAGTTTCTCAATATGTAGATGATACCTTCCTAAACCAATGGGTGATCAAGTATTTACCAATGAAATCAATGATTGGAAAGCAATGGATAGGAAAGCCCTAGGTGTTATTTGTTTGGGGGTTGATGACAAGATCATGTATCAGATTCAAAAGTCTCGTACATCCAAAGAAGCTTGGGATACCTTCCAAAACCTATATGGTAAAGTGTCTAAAGAGGATGTTTTCAAAATTGAAGATGAGCTTGTCTCCTTAGATCCTAAGGCATTTGATCCTATACATGATTTCATGATTAAGGTGAATGAACTAAGAACAAAGTTTACTGAGTGTAAGAGTCCTATCAAAGATGACAGATTGATCTATCTCATTCATAACAAGCTACCATATGAGTACTCCACATTTATTTCTACTTATAACACCTCTAAAACTACATTAGGATTTGTCTATTAGAAAGTCTATTTTGATGATTATGTTGATCTATTAGATAAAGAAGAAACAAAGTTGAAATCAATGGGAATTCTCAATTCGCCAAAGTCTAAGGTATTGGTAGCAAATAATGAGGGTTCTCACAATTCAGTTGGTCAATCTTCAAATAAAGGAAAGGACGAGAATAAGAAGTGGAAGAATAAATCAGAGGATGCAAAAAAGGCAACACCACAATCAAATCAACAACGCAGGTCTTCTTCGAATTCAAATAAGAAGGGAGACAATAACAAGGACAAGAAAAAGTGTGCTTATTGCAAGAAATTGGGTCATGAAGAACATGAGTGTTATCATAAAAAGATTGATGAGTTGACCTCTATCATGAAGAAACATAATGTTCCACTACCTAATGCTTATAAGGTGAAAGGATCTCCTTTAGATTCAAAGGTAAAAGGGAAAGAACTCATTTTAGATTCAAATTCTTCAAAGGAATTGATTCTTGACTCAGGAGCCTCATATCATATGGGTTCTTCAAAGGAGGATTTTTCTTCATTAAAGCAGTTGACTTAGTAAAAGTGCATAGTCTAAAAGATGATTCAATGGTTGTAGTGGGGAAAGTTAATCATAATAAAAGGTTGTATTTTTTCTCTCACTTTGTGCCTAAGTCTCCTTCCCAAGCCTTATTGAATCAATCAAATTCAAAAATGCAATTATGGCATGAGCAGTTTGGTCATCTTGCCTTCCACTATCTTTAGCAACTTTGCTCAAACAAAATGGTCAAAGGTATACCTACAATCAACTTTTTCACAGGTGAATGTTCAATAAGTTTAGTGGATGTCCATCTAGTAGAGAAGTTACATAAAGGGAAGTCTTTAAGAGCACCAGTTGTCTTCAATTGGTTCACATGGTACTAGCAGGTCCTTTTGCAGTAACATCCATCAACCAGGGTCACTACATACTTACTTTCATTGATGACTTTTCAAAGCATACTTGGGTCTACTTTCTTCATAACAAGAATGAAGTGTTGGATAAATTTCTAGCCTTCAAGACTCATGTTGAACAGAAATCAAGGAAAGCCATCAAAGTTCTTTGAATGGAAAATGAAAACAAATATGTGAATAAAAGACTTAGAGACTTTTGCAAACTTGAGGGAATTGATCTTCAGAATCCACCAGCATTCAATCTACACAAGAAAGATATTGTAGCTATGAGGATTAGAACTCTTAAGTCAATGGCAAGTTGCATGATACAAGTCAAGCCTCTAGATCCATCACTTGAAGTTGAAGCAATCAGCAGTGCCAATCACATACTTAACAGGTCTCCTCATCCTACCTTACATGGAAAGACTCCTTTTGCAACATGGTGCTGTAGAAAACTAGTTGTGACACACTTTAGAGTCTTTAGTTTTCCTACATGGGCAAACAAATCTTCCTGGGGATGCAAAGCACCAGCGCCTAGGCCTTGTACTTTCATTAGATATGAAGACGGTGTGAAGGCATATAGAATTATGGATCCAGAGACATCAAATTTTTGTGGAGAAGGATGTACACTTTGAGGAAAGTTCACCAGCTTGTCCTCTACTCCTCTCTGCACATCATACATTGTAGAAACTAATAGCGACACTAGCGATAATGCTTTAAAAGATTCAAACATGTGGGGTTCTATTGACATTTGTAGTGAGAGATCATGACATTAGTATGGTCCACATGCATATATTTCCACAGTGATAGGTCCATCAAAGCAGGGTTCACCCAGTCTTCCAACTCCAACACCAAAGGATGACTACATAGCAAACATTTCAAGTTTTCTTGTGGAGTCATACATAGTGGATTTGGGGGACATCATTCATGATATACATCTTCTCTTTGATGGAGAAGATCCTTCTACAATTGTTGTGAGGGCTCACTCTTACCCTCATGTCCATTCTCGACATGATCAATATTTAGAGGTTGATGTGATTGTGGATACTTATGTACAGTAGTTGCAAGAGGTCTCTTTATCAGTTGAGGAGATAGTATATTCTTTGAGACAGGTTCTACATTCTTCCTTCATAGGGATAGTTGAACAAGTTTCAGAGACATCAGTGATCATCGAGATTCTTTTCACACACAATGAATGCATCTCAATTGTACCTAGGATATTATTCCTTCCAAAGGGGAGGAACACTATTTTGCAGTCTTGGATCAGCTTCTACATTAGAGTAGTCACTAGTTGACATTCTTCTTTGGTGGGGGGGGGGGTGAGCCTATCCTATCTCTCTTCCTCTTCTCATTTTTCTCTATTCTATATACTTGATGTATGTCGTAATGGGGGGGTCATGATTACTCCATCCATCCATACATCTTCATCTCTTTTTTTAGGGGAGGGTTTTTCCCATGAGGTTTTCCCTCTTTCTCTACTTTATGAGAGATTGCATTTCATAATGTACATGGGTATCTAACATGGCATAGTAGCCAGGATCCATCATGCATTTCATCCTAGTTCTTGTGAACTTATGTGCATTCTCTTAAGTTTCACTTAAGGGGGGTGTTGGTTTAAATAAGTATTTACTATTTATACTTTACTTAAGTTTACTTAGGTTAATGCTTTATTTTATTTTATTGCATTATTTTATTATTTATTTAGGTGAGACACTTAGGAGTTTGTGTACTCTCATGAGTTGTCATGTTGGCAACATAGATGTATGCAACTCTAATTCAACACATGGTGTCTACAACACTAGAGTTTGCATCATTCATCGAGTTGTCATGTAGACAACATAGTTATTTGCACTCCCATTTTAGCACATGTTGTCTACAACATTATTTTGCGTGCTACACCATTGTAGGCTTATCCTCTCATCATCGCACTTACTCCTGTGCTTAATGGAGGATAACTCATATCTAGTGGAAATGTGCCTGGTTGTATGACTTATCATGTTGTTGACTTCTATGCATTCTAGAAGCTCTATGGTGGCCTTTATATACAGACACTCCTAGTGTACTTTCATATGGAATATTGAATGAATATATCATCATTCTAATCATACTCTCTCTCTAGTCTATTGTTGTGCTTGTGTTTGAGTTTCTTGGTCTTGGGTGAATTCTGCCCTGAGGCAAATTATTACAATGAGAACACTAAGGCGTATGAATTTTACCCTTATCTATAATTTTAGAGGAGTTTTAAGGCATATGTATGGGTAAATGATGCCTTTACAATGAGGTTGTGTCAAGAACTACAAGGATGCCCTGAGTGGAGGTTCTCATTAGAGGCCATATCAGTGGTCAACCAATTTGGATTTTGTTTCATCCAATTCCCATCTTTCTCCTACCTGAGGATCAAAGCATTTAATGGTTCCCAAAAGAGGATCCCTATGTATCCTAAAGACAAAGTTGTTCTTGTTAAGCTATGTAGGCAAATACGAGAAGTGAACACCTTGTGTTCCAATGTGAGAAAGATAGCCAAGATTCCTTTTCCACTAGTGGTAGGACCTTACTCTCATGCCTCTAGATCTAATGCTCAAAATCTTGTCAAGGCCTTTGAGAGAAGAATTAAATTGATAGATAATGAGGTAATAAGGCCCTAGTATGACCTAGTGAGCTTTGTAAAAGATCATCTGAAGCTAGGGTACGTTCAAAGGCATGTCCTAGACATTGAAGACTATTGGGATGGGTGTTATAATGAATAAAAAACCAAAGAAAGGTACTAGTCCATATTAAAAATAGATGAAAATAAGTTGTATAATGATAAATTTGATGTTAGTGATCTTGCAAATGATGGCTCCTACATGCATCCCTCAACTTACGAGAAAATCAAGGACACTCCCATAGCGTCAACTCTGCCTGAAGGTTGTATTATTGACACAATGGAATTTTGGATGTGTAGTATCATCAAGAGGATGAACAAATAGGTTGAGTGGACCAAAGAAATGAATAAGAGAACTAGAACTTCAAGTTCTACTTGTGGAGTAGCTTCTAGGACAACTCAATCTACTGTTGTTACATCTATAATTGTTGCTACATCAACATTAGCTGGACCAAAACAATTTGTTGGTGGAGGAGGAGACTAACCTCTTGAAAAGAATGTTCAAATCACTCCAACCTATAAAGGAGGATCTCTACCAGACATGAGAAAGGTCAAGAATGAAGAGAAAGATAAGAAAAAGGAAAATGACAAGGTGAAGTCAGTAATTAAGCCCTCCTCCCCTATGTCATTCATCAACCTCGATGGTGACAACAATCCTCTAGATGGTCAATAGCAGGAGGCATCTCAAGAAGGTGACACTCTAGCCCTCTATTACCAAGGTAACTGCCTTTCCTATTGCCAACCAAATCAAAGTAACACCTCCAGTTTTGAGGAATCTTTTTGATCCTACAGCCTTGTAGTTAGCAATCAATGTCCTTTCAACTAAGTCATGGTTGGAAGAGACTATTGATTAGAAAATGATAAGATGTAAGGAAGTTGCTCCATCTAAGGACCTCATTGTCCAAGCAACTTCAGCTAGCTAAGCATCAAAGAAGGCAAAGAAGCATAAGACTATAGCAACATTGGCCACAAATTCCTCTACTGTTCATATTTTAGTGGAAATTATAGAACCTCAAAAGGAGGGAAAGTTCCATGAGCTAACTACTAATGATTTTCATATCAAAATAGTTGACATAGGCATTCCAGCGCATGATTCTATGGTCAACATCTGGAAATCAACAAATGAGAACATTGAGGATAGACTGGAAGAATTAAGGTAAGAAAAAAGAGGCACTCAAAGCCTCAAATAAGGAATTGATGGATTATATCAAAGATGCACTTGGAAGCACCTCTACAATCACATTCAACCCAATTGGAGAGGAGAACAAGAATTTTCTACTTAAGATACAACAAGAGAGGTAGTTTGGTCAAATTGATCATCCCTAGATTGATGAGATGAAGGCCCAAGGTCCCCTTCCCATTAAGAATGTTGAAAATCTATCATTAGATACTAAAAAATTGAGAGGAGTGTCAAGCCATTAGACCTCAATGCACAAAGCATTAGAGAACCTAACAAAGCAATTGGTCTTATTGCAAGAGGTGATTGACATGAAAACTAATGTTGCTATGACCCACGGGATACTCAAGACAGGCCAAGAACCATTTCTTCATTGTAAGAAATCATTTGAATTCAAAATTGAGAGCTTAGTGAAGTCTAAAAATGAGATGAAGGATGTATATGTCTAGTGAAGAAAGTCATGGACAAGATATTCAAACATCTAAAGGTTTTGCACACTAAAACATATGTTATCAATAATGCTCAATTGGTAGACATTAACAGAATGAAGACTAAATTTTTGGCATTTGTTAATGAGGCTACTAATCCATAAAACTTCTAGGTGGCAAAGGTCTTGGAACTTTTAGCAATGGATTTTATTTTGAAGCGTGCACCGAAGAAGCTAAGGTTGTAACTCCAAAGAAAAATTGATGCTGTGACAAAAGATTACACTCTTCTTGCAAAAATATGACAAGTATCACCTCTTCTCTCTTTCTCACTTTCTAACATTGTGGGCATTCTCCTTGTAGGATAAATCTTTGTAACAAATGACTATCCAGTTAATCCTATTATTAGAATGATGCAAAGATGCTCTATGGAGTAATCATGAAATGTAACTTGCTAGCTCTAAAGGGCCTATAAATGTATCTTTTTGAGAAGTAAATACGATCAACAAAAATTGGATTTGGGCAAACCCCTATAGTGAGGACTACTATGTGAGAATCTACATCCATATTTTAATTATGTTGTTCATGTTAGTCTAGTTTTAGTTCATGTATGGTAATTGGAATGAAATGTGTTGTTAATAAAACTATGGGATTGCAAATCATTTGGGTTTTATTTCTTTTTTATAAGTGGTTATAAGCTTTATGTCCCTCATTTACAATGTATCTCACTTCCTCTATTCTATATAAGTTAGTTCATTTTTATCTTCATGGTTGTATGGGGAGTTTGAGATTTGTTAATCTAAGCTACTGAGTAAGAAGCAAATTGTTGTTGTGAAACCCAAAAACTTAGGCAATATTTGCATTGCTAATTCGATTATACCTTTTCTTCTTATGCAGTTTGTATTATTAAGTTAGTCTCACATTGTTGAATTTTTCATTTAGTAGATTAAATAGGCTAAATTTAGGTGGTGAGAGAACTTAAAGGTGGCTCATATGCATTCATAGTTGTGGAGGTTGTGAGTCATCTTCTAAAATCCACTTAGATTGCTTGAAGTGATAGGCAATCTGGTCATTCCTCTTCTGCTCTCTAGTTAAGAGCATACCCCTAGATATTGTTGATCTACTAAAAACAATATTCTTTAAAATCTTTTCACACAAAGGAGTTGTACTTTTCAACTCACGGGTCCTTGATAGAACATGTGCATTGACCCATTTTGTTGCCAACTTCTTTGTCTTCCACTACATTGGGCACATTAAGGCTTAGGGTATAAACCAAAATCCAAGGAAGATAAACTCTTAACAAATAGTGTATTACCTCACCCATTCCTCAAGTGCTAGTACAAGCTAGGATGGGAGTAGAGAGGATGCTCGATTTTGACCTTGTCTTACTAGTATGCCTTGTCTATAAGAAAGGATACTGAAGCCACATAGAGTCACTAGGGAGTTGCAGTCAAGGGAGGCTGCTAGGGTAACCTTAGAGTTGGCTCATGTGATGAAAATTTCCCGCATGTATATTACGTTTACCATGTGTAATTGTTTCCTTTGGGATTAGATGTTACTTTTATACTTGGTACCTTTGAGATAGATTGCTTCCAGGATCCCTTGACCTAGATTTGTGTTATTACTTTGGACTGTTATTCATTTGGGACTTGAGATTACCTCCTCAACATGGTGGGAGTGGGCCATTTAGGTTCTATGAGGTCGGGTGGTAGTGTTTCTTGTACCATTTAGATCCAATAGCTAGATGTATTTGTGTAGTAATTCTATTCTACGATCATATTCTAATTTGTACCTTGATTATTTGAGATTCTATGAGATGTTGTATCTTATCATGATGTATATTCTTTTAGCATTTCATACCCTATGACTTGTATAGAGGATGATTATTCATTTTGGTGCCATGTAGCATCTTATGTACTTGTATATTATTTCATATGATTTCGTACTTGTGGTTATTCTATGATGTAGACCTTGTTTACTTATCAGATTTAATCTTAATAAAACTTATGTGTGTGATTCAATGTCATGGAACCCTTGAGAGATGTAACTGTTATTGTATTTCTTATGTATGTATGTGAGTTATTGCTTTCGCTATGTTATCTCTTTTGTTTTAATATTTTGAAAAAAAATGTTTAGCAAACTTAGTGATATAATAGGTTAATTTCTTTTGGATTCCCTAGCAGGGTGTTACATCTGGTATCAAAGTGTAGTTTCTACAATGGGAGCTCTAGGTATATTGGAACACTACTAGATGACAAGTATTCAACTTAAATGAAACTTAAGGAACTATATTTATCTATTGCAACTTGAACTTCAGATTCAAATACATAAACATAGAAGAATACAAATTTGAATAACTCTTGATTTGAATTTCAAAAAATGATTTCATATGATTATGTTTTACAGTAGTACATCCTTTTTGATTTTGTGCGCATTTTTATTTTCTTTCTTGGATGTTGTAGGAGGATGGTGTCTGGGACTAGATTAACTATGAGAGGTCATAGCTTAGGCTGAGGTAGAGGTTGTGGGTGAGATAGAAATGTTAGCTTGCATAAGACTAGTCATCAAAGTCCTTTTCAGGAAGAGAATAGGGAGGAGAACAATGCAGAACAATATAATGATTTAGAGGAGGTCAATATGAAGCAGATGATGAGGATTATCCTAGAGTGTTTACCCCCTCTAAAGATTACTAATCAAGAGGAATCACATCGCTAGAAATGAGGAAAGATGGAGATCTAAGAGTTCTTGGGGAGATCCTAATGGTGATAGCTAGAGGTCATCCAATCTTGCACAAACAAGAGACCTATAGCGGACCAAGATCAAACCCTTCATTGGGAAAGGTATTAGTTACATTAAAAAGTAGTGGTTTATTACCTTGGGCATATGTTTCGTGATACAAGACTTTGACTCTAATGTCAAAGAAAGATATGCCATCACACATTTGGATATCATTACGATCACATGGTGGAATATTGAGGAAAAGAAGCTAGGTGTGGACATGAGTACTATTACCTTGGAGTTGTTCCTTGAAAACTTTCATGATCACTTCTTACTAGAATAGTGACACTAGTAGAGGGTGAATGAGTTTCATAATTTGACACAATATACCATGATAGTGGTGGAGTATGAGCAAAATATTTGTGAGCTCATGCCATATGTAGGAATCAATGATAGTTTACCGTTGATGGTACAACACTTCATTCAGAATTTGAACAACCATTTTATTGGGGGTGTGAAGGTATTCTAGCCTAAGACCCTTAAGGATTTAGTTCAACAATCTATTCTTGTGGAGTAGAATGTTACTTTGGGATATGGTAGTTTTATGGGGGGAAGTGCTAGTGAATATGCACCATCAAGGTCCGCAAGCAGAAAAAAAAATAGGGCACAAGTTGTAATAGGAAGCCTCCTTACCCCAAAGGCAATTAGGACTAGCAACAATAGTAGAAGGGATCTTATCCTCCAACACAGAGTGGTGGTGGTGGTTCCAATTCTCGAAACTTCTGAACTCTTAGCGCAATAGGTGCAATTAGTATAGTCAACTTACACATAGTAACCACTTCTTTTCCAGCACAGATAGTCATCAATAGTCTAGTGCACCTCCATCAGGGAGGGGTTCTGGTAGAGGTACAAGGTGTTTCTCATGTGGACAATTTGGACATATTGTAGCCAGTTTCCCACAACATACTTGTTAGTATTTGGGACCGAGGCCAACAACATCTAAGCCTATAGTTGGTGACACTAGGAGATCACATATAATTTTTGTAGTGGTAGATTACCACTAGGTGGATTACTAGGGTACCATAGTTGAGACTATAAGAGCAATCAGAGGTACATCCCTTTCCATTTTATTTGATTTAGGTGCTACAAATTCCTTCATACCACCCTCTGTAGTTGTAAAGTATGATCTTGAGGTAGTTAATCAAGGCATATGTTGGTAGGTGGAACTAGCTTCAGGAGCTAGGGTCTCTAGTGTAGCAGTATGAGTTGGAACTAGGAGGATTCATTACTTTAGTAGACCTTTCAATCATTCCCCTTGGTTCATATGACATTGTGTTGGGAATGGATTGGCTAGGCTCACATAGAGCTAGCATTGGTTGTGGGAGGAAGACTATTCACTGTAAGGATGACCAAGGTAAGGACTCTGAGATTGTAGGCATCCAAAGACCCATATCCCTCTATATGATCTCTATTATGTAGCTAAAGTGGAGCATCTGCAAGTGTTGTCAGGTATTTTCCATTACTATGAGTGAACTTGAAGAGGAAGACCCTAGATCACCCTATCCTGTAGGATTATGTTTATGCTTTTCCCAATGAGATCCCAAGTCCTAGGAGTAGAGCCCATATCTAGAGTTCCTTATTGGATGACCACTTAGGAGTTGAGTGAATTGCACCTACAGCTAGAGGACCTTTTGTATAAAGGTTGTATTAGACTAAGTGTTTCTCCATGGGGAGAACCAATGCTCTTTGTGAAGAAGGATGGATCGTTATGCTTGTGCATCGACTACAAATAGTTAAACAAGGTAATGATTAATAATAGGTACCCTTTATTGAGGATTGATGACTTGTTTACCATATCAAAGAGCCAAACTGTTCTCTAAGATAGATCTAAAGTCAGGGTATCATCACCTATGCATTCATGATGTTGATATACATAAGACAACCTTCTGCACTCGTTATGAACTCTGAGTTTAAAATGGTTCTATTTGGTTTAATGAATGCTCCATCAGTATTCATGTGCTTAATGAATGGAATATTTCATTCTTACTGAGACCATTTTGCACTTGTGTTCTTGGACAACATATTGATATATTCTAGATCTTAGGAAGAACATGAGGACCTCCTACAGTTAGTCCTTCAGTGCCTTAGAGACAATCAACTATATGCCAATTTGGTGAAGAGTGACTTCTTCTGATATGATGTATAGTACTTATGACATGTCATTTCAGGAGATGGTATCTCAATGGACCTTGCAAAGATCCAAGTGATGCTAGATTGGTCTGCACCCAATACTATGTCTAAGCTTTGTAGCTTTATGGGTTTGGCTAGATATTAACACGGATTTGTTCATAACTTCTCTAGAGTTGCATACCCCATCACTTCCCTCCAGAGAAAGGGGAAGAAGTTCATTTAGATAGAGAAGTGTAAGGAAGTATTCTAGGAGCTCAAGGAGTTTTGGACTAGTACACCAACTCTAGAAGTACCTAATCCTATAGGTGATTTTATGGTGTGTATTGATGCTTACCTAGAAGGGATTGAAGCAATCCTAATGCAAGACAAATGTGTGATTGCCTATGAGTCCCATAAGCTCAAGGATCATGAGTTGAACTATCCCTCACATGAACTTAAGCTAGTTGTAGTTGTTCATGCTCTAGTGAGATGAAGACATTTCTTGTTGGGGCATTGTTTTGAGTTTCATAGCAACCATCACAATTTGTAGTATATATTCACACAACCGATGCCTCTACATGCACCAAAATGACATTGGAGTTTTTATGTGAGTGTGGCTTTGAGATGAAGTATATTCAAGGGAAAGAGAATTTTTAGTAGCCGATGCTTTGAGTCACAGAAGACATGAGACATCAACATTGACTCTTAGTGTGGATTTACGGAGTTGTATACTTCATGCACTTCCTACAGATGCTTGGTATCAGGAAGTGAGCCTTGAGATAGATTCAAGCGGATCTTTAGAGGGTAGATTTTCAGGTTATGTCCTAGAGTCACATGGCCTTTTACATTATACAAGGAGGATTTATGTACCACTGGTGGATGAGCTTCATACATTGATCATACCTCAGGTCCACTATGCACCTTACTTGATACATCTAGGTGTCAAGAAGATGCATGCAATCTTACAACAATTATACTTTTGGACAAGGATGAAGTGTGATATTGCTAATTTTGTGGCTAGGTGTCTTGAGTGCTAGAGGGTTAAGGTAGAGCACCAACATCCTACAAGAATTTTACATCCTAATCTCATTCCTTCATGGAAGTGGGATATTATTTCTATGGACTTCATAGTGGGATTACCTATGATTATTTGTCGACATGATGCTATCATGGTCACCATTGACTAGTTGACTAAGGTGGCACACTTCTCACCGATGAGGTCATCCTACATAATGACTTTAGTAGCCAATGTCTTTATGCGTGACATTGTGAGACTGCATGATATTCCCCAAAAGATCATTTTAGATAGGGATCTTGTATTCAGATTTGCATTTTGGGCATCTTTACAACATGATCTTGGAGCACAGTTGAACTTCATCTTAGCATATCATCCTAATACAAATGGCTAGACAGAGAGAGTGAATCAAGTTCTAGAGGATATGTTGCAGATGTATGTTATGGATCGACAAATTCATTGGGAGGATTATCATGTATCTAGTGGAGTTTGCATATAATGATGGTTATCATATTTCTATTGGGATGACACCTTTTCTAGCCTTGTATGGTTGTCCTTGTCATACACCATTGAGTTGGGATATTTTAGAGGATCACAACCTATTGGGTCCTAAGATGCTTCGAGATATGGAGCAATAGGTAGTGCACATCCATGAGCATGTGTCTACAAGAAAGGATAGGTAGAAGAAGTATGTTGATGCTCATAGGATGGATAAGCAATTTGTAATTGGAGAGAAGGTATTCTTGAGAGTGTGTCTACAAAAGAGTCCAATACATTATGGAAAGGGTTTGAAGCTAGTGCCTTGGTTTGCGGGGTCATTTGAGATTCTTGAGAGGATAGGTCCAGTTGCCTACCATCTTGCATTGTCACCCAGCCTAGCTCGTGTACATAATATTTTCCATGTTTCTATTCTTAGACAATATATTCCTGATGTGATACATGTTCTTGATTGGAATGTGTTACAGGTGGAGAACGAGCAACTAGCTTTGGAGCTAGTGTGCTTTCTTTAGTAGCGGGATTTTATCCTTAGGGGTCAAACCATAGAACAAGTAAGGGTCGAATGGGACCCTACTGATGAGTCATCAGCTACATGGGAGGATGCAGATCTGGATTACAAGATTTATATCCCTACTTGTTTATAGGTTTCCAGGAGTAAGTCTAAGTCTAGGGGGTGGATGTAGCACATACCCCTAGTTTACTTTTCATGTTATATTATTGAATTCTAGCTTTTATGGTTATGCGTTATGAGTTAGTGGTACTTGGTTACCTGATTTGATTAATGTTATTTCATACTTAGATTATATAGTTGACGAGCTACTTGATACTCAGTTATTTCATGTGTTTTGAGTTATTCTTTCGATGATGATGCTTTGTATATTTCATATAGTGGTTTTAGTTGCTTTTATAATCACAGTTATATGAATGGTTTATATGTGGTTTTATGGCTCCTTACCCCATACTTGCATGTGTATAGTGTACATGTATCTTTTACTTTATGTTTGACGTTTCTGATGTGGTTGAGGGAGGGAGTCACAGTCACCTGCTAGTCAGGATCTACATGATGTACCACTCCCTATCATTACTTGTTTAGTTTAGATATATATGCATATGTACATGTTTGTCTTTTATGTAGATTGAAAGTATCGGACATCGACTTCCCTGAATTGTCAGGATGAGCATGCCCTATAGCTATATCTCAAGGGTAAAAGAGAGGAGATAATTCTCAAGTCCAAATCCTAAACCTAGGCCAATTGTCCTAAAATATAGGACAAGTATCTTAGTTATTTACCTTTCTGAATTTGTCAAGTGACATGAATTTGAGATTTTGACCTTTAAGTTTGAATTTATACTTTTCCATTTAGATGAGTTTTTCTTATTAAGTTTGTGAGTTTGCTGTGATTTTTGATTTTAATAAAATCAAACAAAGATATATTAAATGATTTAATTAAATAAATTTTTTATAAATATTCATCATTTTTAATTATATTTAATTAACTGGGAAATTAATTAAATAGAATAAATAAATTTAAAGATTTAATTAAAAGACCAAATTATTTATTTTATTTAATAATAATAAATTTAAAAGTTTCGTTTAAATAATGAACTTAAAATTTTCATTTTCATTTTTGATCAGTAAACGGTCAAAGCCTAGATTAATTAATTAATTTATTTCAATTAATTATGTTTATGTGTTAAGCGAATTCAAACCCAAGACCTCCCAAATGAGAGGTTCACAAGTTACCATTGTGTTGTGCTCACTTACCTAACTTTAAATATTATTATTAGTTAAAATAATAAATATATTTTCTAAATACGTCTTCTTATCTAATAAAAATGAAGTGGCAATAATTTAAATTAATTTAATTCTAATTAAGGGCAAAAAAAGCGTGCACAAGGAATTATATAAATTAAAATAATAAAAAGAAAAGGCCTTTTTTTTTGCACGTTCATAAAACTGAAACCCTAGGATGAGAAAAAAATTTATTAGGAAATTTGAGCTCATTTCTCCATACACAGGTCCATAGGAGAAATTTTTTTGAAGGATGGTGGAAGACGAGAATTTTTGCATTCTTCGAGCATTTGTCAGATTTTACCATAAGATCGAGGTAGGAATTCTGTAGGGTTTATCATAGTAAATCTTTCAATATACATATATTTTCTTTGTGCCTATTATATGGATCTTTGTTTATGGAAATCATATTTTAAAATTGAAACCCTTGTTCTTGAAACAACTATTCTTCGTAGTTGAATCATCTTAGAGAAAAGAAAATTGAAAACCTCATTAGAAGCTTGATTTTAGAAAAAAAAAAAAAAGAAGCTAGGGTTGGAAAAGAAGTAACACAGTTATTTTGAATGGATTCAATTGTTCATATTTACTTTTCCTATTGGATTATTTGATATGAAACTATATATATATATATATATATATATATATAAAGTTGAATACTACCACTGTAATAGGTATTCATATTCTTTTTGTAATTTGTATCGATTGGAGATTAATTTTTATTGGCTGGAGATTAGAGGATATTTTTAGTATATATATATATATATATATATATATATATATATATATATATATATATATATATATATATATATATATATATATATATATATATATATATATATATATATATGAAGGCAGTCGAAGCTACTACAACAGTTGAGGCTACTTAAGTAGCCAAGAGCTATTGTGACGACTTCTAAAGGGCCACACATAGGCAACCCAACCCTTAGGGCATTTACTTTTTTATTAAAAAAATGTAATATTTTAAATAAACATTATTGTATTATTAGATTAATAATTATATTTTATTTTAAAATTATTATATAGTTTAATATTATTATATTTAAATTTGAAAATAGGTAAGAGCCTACAACACAATGGTAAATTGTGAGCCTCTTAATTAGGAGGTCTTGGGTTCGAATCTACTCAAGCTTATCTAAAAATTGAAATAATTAATCAAAAACAAATAATAATAATTGACCCTGGCTTTAGCCTCTTACCAATCCAAAAAAAAATGAAAATTGAATTTTAAATTAATTAAGTATAATTTAATGAAAATTTAATTGCTATTTAATAGTTTTAATTTTTGTTTTATTTCTTTTTAAAATGAAATTTATTATGTATTAAGGTAAATATTATTTGGGTTGTTATAATTGGATCTTGAAATATTAGTAAATGAGTTTTATTGTCGAAGTTAAATGCAAGTATTTTTCCATGTGGATTTTCATTGGATTGATATAAATATATATATTTATTTGGTAAACATAGAAGACTAAGATATAAACATGAAGTTCTTATTTTGATCGATCTAATCTGGAAACCTTTATCACCCATAATAATATCAAAAGTGAAATCTTGTCTCGAATAAAAAACTTTAGAGAATTATTATGGAAAATTGAAACAATAATGACCAGTTAGGTATGTTTACTTGTTTGATTAATGATGTCGATATGTAATGTTGTGATTTTTGTGATTTACCCTTTGAGGAATTGATTAGTTATTTATTATAATTTCCAATTGCTTGTATAGGACTAAAGTGGACATTATGATTTTATGAGATTCTCTATTATGAGCTTAGGGTAGGTTATCTTTATGTATGCTAGGAAGTGTCTTACAATGGAAGCCTGAGCCCTAAAGAGGCTTCTTGGGTAACCCATTGTAAGTTGTATTAAGAAGTGATATCATTTCATTAAAGGGGTTAAAATTAATTAACAAGAGTTAGTGTATTACCTCACCCATGCCTCTAGTGCTAGTACAGGTTAGGATGGGAGTAGAGAGGATGCTCGGTTGCGACCTTTCCTCATTAGTATGTCTTGTCTTAAGAAAGGATATTGATGCCACATAGAGTCACTAGGGGGCTAAGGTCTAGAGAGCCTACCAGGGTAACCTTAGAGTTGGCTTATGTGATGACACTTGCCCACATACATATTACGTTTCCTACATATCTTTGTTGCCTCTAGGATTAGATGTTACTTATATACTTGGTACCTTTGAGATAGATTGCTTCCAGGATTCCCCTTGACCTAGCTTCTTATTATGACTTTGGATTATCATCCATTTGGGACTTGATATTATCTCCTCAGCACGGTGGGA
This sequence comes from Cupressus sempervirens, assembly GCA_028749045.1. NCBI lineage: Eukaryota > Viridiplantae > Streptophyta > Pinopsida > Cupressales > Cupressaceae > Cupressus > Cupressus sempervirens. Next base: position 410,590,325 of record CM053793.1, on the reverse strand, counting down.
GTGGACCATTTAGGTTCCATGAGGTCAGGTGGTAGTGTTTCTTGTACCATTGAGATTCGATAACTGGATGTATTTGTGTAGTTATTCTATTCCTTTGATCTTGTGATTTTGTTCTATGGTCATATTTTTATCTATTTTACCTTGATTATTTGAGATTCTATGAGATGTTGTATCTTATCATGATGTATATTCTTTTAGCATTTCATACCCTATGACTTGTAGAGAGGATAATTATGCATTTTGGCTATGCCATGTGAGATCTTATGTACTTGTATATTATTTCATATGATTTCGTACTTATAGTTATTCTATGATGTGAACCTTGTTAACTTATTAGATTTAATCTTATTAAAACTTGTGTGGATTCAACGTCATGGAACCCTTGAGAGATGTAATTATTATTGTATTGCTTATGTATGTATCTGAATTATTGCTTCTGCTATGTTATCTCTTGTTGTTTCAATCTTTCAAAAAATATGTTTAGCAAACTTAGTCACATAATAAGTTAATTTATTTTGGGTTCCCTAGTGGGGTGTTACAATGTCTGTCAACTTTGAATTTACACATAGCTGCTATTTCTAGTAAGTTTTTTGTTTGAGTGCATTTTTATTCTATCCTTACCCCAAAGGTTTACATCATGGTTAGATGGGCTAGATAAGCATGCCAATAAATTTGTGTTACAAGATCATGCCCAATTTTGAAGATATTTAAAAAAATTATTCTGGAAATTGTCAAAAGAATTGACTTTAATTCTTGAGGCTTTAGAGGATCTAAAATAGGTAAAAAAATGTGGATAAGTCATGTAGCAATTTACATGGTGATAGAGCATGTTGAAACATTTATAGTGCTTCAAATAGTTTATCAATTAGGCACCTAGTTTGAAAGATGACATCTAGAAGTTGTATCTCTTGAAATAGGAAATGTTAAAAATGTGTTGAACACATAAAGGAGCCATGAAAGGGATTTTCACATGTTGGTGTTTGTATTGAACATCATAGTGCATCTTCAATTAGAAACAAAATGTGCACCACTTTATAAGTGGTATTAAGACCATGGTTTTGTAATATTGTTTGGAATTTTTTTGTATTGTATCTCCTATATATTAGGTGTGTGAGATGGAGGGTGTGTGTAATCCAATTTATCAACTTATTAGTTACCTTTGAATATTTGATCGATGTTGCTCATGAGTCAATCTTGGTGTGTGTTGTAACGTCCCACCAAGGAACCCAAAAGAAATTAACTTAAAGTTTTACTAAGTTTGCCAAACAGTTTTTTTTTAATAAAGATAACATCTTAACAAAAACAAAAACAAAATAGCGGAAGCAATAACTTACACATAAACACATACCATAAAATAGATTATAATTATTAAGGATCCCATGACGTTGAATCACATTTAAGTTTAATTAATACTAAAACCAATATATAACAAATCCACATTAAAGCATATTTACAAGTACAAATCTATATAAATAATATACAATTATCTCGAATGCCACTTGGCAATAATCAAAATGCACAATCATCCACTGTAAAAGTCATAGGGTATGAAAGGATGCAAGAATACACGTCATAATAGATTACATCATCTTGTAAGATCTATGAAATCAAATACAGTACAATACAACCATTCATCATAGTACATAAGAAACAAAATGAAAGAGAGTACAGAACAGGGAACTCTAGCCATGACATTGAACTGTTAAATCTCAATATTAAAAGTAAAAAGCACTACCACCCGATCTTGTGAAACCCAAAAAGGTCCACTCCCACTGCGTTGAGGAGATAGTCTCAAGTCTTAAACAAAATATTAAACTCCAAGGTCAAAACCAACATCTAGGTCAAGGAAAACCTAAAACCAATCTAACTCAATGGTACTAAGATATAAATGACATCTAAACCTAGAGGCAACAATGACATGTAGGAAATATACTATGTAAATGAGAAAGTGTCATCGCATGAGCCAACTCTAAGGTTACCCAAGTAGTCTTTTAATGCTCCAACCCCCTCGTGTCTCTATGCGGCATCAATATCCTTTCGTATAGATAAGGCATACTAACAAGTCAGCTCTAAAGTTACCTTGGTAGTCTTTTAATACTCTGGACTCCCTAGTGACTTTCTATGGTACCGATATCTTATTAATTCATTTTAAATGCATTTAATGAAATGTTATCACTTATTAAAATAACCTAGAATGGGTTACTAGCCAACCTCTTTAGGGCCTCAGCCTTCATTGCAAGCCACTTCCCAACGTGACATATAGACAACCTCTCCTAAGCTCAGTTAAAGAAAAAGATCTCAAATGACTATAAACCACACATCAATTCTTAAACAAGAAACTAGAAAGATATAGAAAACATCACCAATCCAAATCACAGATTTCACCAACATGATCATCCTAAAAGGACTGATCCAAAATCAAGTAAACATAAAACAAACCACATCATAACATGACATCACCAAAAAAAAACCACATAATCACATAAGATGTGAAAGCTTTGGAAGGTCAAGCTTCAAGGTGTGAAAACTAGAAGGTGTGAAGGCTTCAAGGTGTGAAAGCTTCAAGGTGTGATCTCTTCTTAGGAAGTGAGGAGTGAGTTTTCTTGAGTTTGTGGACAGAGCACCGAATGTGAGACAGTTTACAGCAAGATTGTGGTGGAGTTGTGAGTTTGTGAGAATAGCTAGTGGTTGCGGTTTAGAAACAAGGAGGTTGCTTGGTGGCTTGCGAGTACAAGTGGAGATCTTGGAGGTTTCTACCAGAGTGTGGATCTGGACTAGCTTGGGTTTGGATTGGATCTTGAGAGATCTTGCAGAAATGTTATTGTAATTGCTATTGGATTTTCAAGTATAATAAAATTGCTTGGGAAGCATTTTTGTCATCTCTTTGTCTCCATTTTGTTGAATTTTTGGTTATGAGTTGGTAGGGTGGTCTAGCCCTTCATCAAGTGGTATCAAAGTGGGAGTTCTTGAATGTACAAGTAGATTGCCAAAGTGTGAGGCAGTTTGTACCAGGACCTTGGTTGAGCAAAGTTTATCAAAGCATAGTTGTTCCTGAGCATGTAGATAGATCGCCAAAGTTGAGGCAGTTTGCACCAACACCTTGGGAGGACATGCAAATGGATCAATAGATGCGAAGATGGAAGACTGATCTCATTGAAGCATGATCATAGAGAGTTTGTGGTTATAGATCCGTTGTCCTAGACTTGTGATGTGGTTCCTGATTGATCATGTGAGGTGGCAGGTTGTGATCTGACTTGCAAACAATTCAAGGAGGTCACAAGGAGCATGGGAAGGATTTGTTGTAGAGGTTTTACAAAGATCTTAGGAGATGGCCCTAAGAGGATTGGACCCTAAGATGATTGCGAATATCCATGATATAGTGGAGAGGAATTTTTCTAAAATGTCTGGTCGGTTGGAAGCTAGTTTGGCTGATCGAACTAAGGAGGAGGTTGCTCTATTTGAAACTAGTTCAACTGATCGAGATAAGGACAAGATGAGGAAGGCATTTCATAGATGGAGCTAGAGTCTACCGATCTATAAGAGGGTTATCTGGCCGGTTAAGTGACTTGTTCGAGAGAGAAGATGGCATCGTAAGGTTGAGGTGGAAGAAGTTAGTTTTGTTGATTAGATTGTGGAGTCTGATACAGAACTTGCAGAGCAACTGGAGGTTGTTACTGAAGATAATCCTAAACTTGTTGATGTTGGGATGGAGATTGGTTTTCATGATCAGTTGGTTGAGTCTAACGTGGAGATTGTGGAGCACTCAGTCATGGATGATCTAGTTGTTGTTGGTGATTATTTGTATGTTGCAGAGCACCTTGTTGTGAGCAATAAGACTACTAGTGTTGTGAGTTTGGAATATGTTGTTGAGAAGTTACATATTGTTGCTGATATGGAGTTTGTTGTTACTAGTGTGGATTCACTAGTTGTTGATATGGATGAGGGTTTGTTGATGAAGCATTATGTTCAGTTTGTTCTTGGGAATGAGCATGATGATTGGATGGTTGAGATTTTGGTGTTTGACATATGGATGCAAATTTGGGAGATTTGCATGTTGGTTTTCTTGTCCCTATTTAGGTGGAAACCTTTGGTGAAGATGAAGATGGTTGCAGATCTTTCTTTTGGCATCAAAGTGTGGGACACACTTTTCTATCTATAGGGGGAGTCTGATGCAGGAGCATCTTGCATGGGAAAAAAAATTAAAAATTAAAAAATAAATAAATTGGAGGAAAGAGAAAGTGACAAAAATTAGAGGAGAAATAACAATAAATAAGAAAGGGAAAAAGGAGAAAAGAAAAGAGGAATTTCTATTTTCAAGGCGCAAAGGTGGCATAAATAGAAAAATAAAATTAAAATGGTTGTCATTCCATTTATCGAGGTGTGTAGGTGGAATTCTAGAAGGTTGTGGATATTGTGTAGGTGGAATCCTAAAAGGTTGTGGATATTGTGTAGGTGGAATTCTAGAAGGTTGTGGATACATCATGCATTGGGTGGTAATTGCCTATTTAAGCAAGGCATATGAGCATTTCTAATCAAGCTTTGGAAGGAAAAGCTTCAAGATGTGAAAGCTTTGGAAGGTCAAGCTTCAAGGTGTGAAAGCTGGAAGGTGTGAAGGCTTCAAGTTGTGATCTCTTCTTAGTAGAAGCTTGGAGAGAAGGAGGAAGTGAGGAGTGAGTTTTCCTGAGTCTGTGGATAGAGCACCGAATGTGAGGTAGTTTACAGTAGGATTGTGGTGGAGTTGTGAGTTTGTGAGAAGAGTTAGTGGCTACAGTTTAGAAACAAGGAGGTTGCTTGGTGGCTTGTGAGTACAAGTTGAGATCTTGGAGGTTTCTACCAGAGTGTGGATCTGGACTAGCTTGGGTTTGGATTAGATCTTGAGAGATCTTGCATAAATGTTATTGTAATTGCTATTGGATTTTCAAGTATAATAAAATTGCTTGGGAAGCATTTTTGTCATCTCTTTGTCTTCATTTTGTTGCATTTTTGGTTATGAGTTGGTAGGGTGGTCTAGCCCTTCATCACACGTTGTGTAGATCTCAACTAGCAGGTGACTATGACTCCCTCCCTCTACCACATCAAGAATGTCAATCATAAAGTAAAACAGACAAGTACACCATACACATGCAAGTATGAGGTAAGTAACCGTATAAACTACATATAAATCATTCATCTAACTAATCATCGCGATATAACTAAAATCACTAACTGAATATACATATATCATCATTGAAAGGATAAACATAAACACATTAAATAATTGGACAACTCATCACATAAATCAACTGAGTATGAAATGACATATAATCAAATCCGGTAACCAAGTACCGATAATCATAAAACACAATCAGAAAACTGGCCTAAAAGAATCTGACAATACAATAGAAAAGTCAAGTAGGGGTAGGCATTACATGTGTGTATATTGTAATATGTTATTAATTTTTGAATAATATATTAGGCAACTTTTGGACTATATGATTTTTCTCTCGGTGAGGCTTTCCCCATGGAAATCATTATGTTTTGATATGCATGTTATTTATGTTTTTTCTATTAAGTTTCTAAAACTATTATAAATATCTAAGTTTTTGTTTAACCTATCATTTCCTCAAGGTTGGTATATGAAATTATTTTGCTACTTAACTTCCTTATACACCACAAGGACTAATATTTTCACTTGTTCCTTTAAAATATTGTTACCTTGAACTAATAGTGGATTTTCTCATTATCTTCCAAAACCTTTAACCTTTTGTTGGCATTTAACAACTTTTGAACATAAAGGTGTATGAACTAGATAAGGGGCATGGAAGTGGAGCTATAAATGCCATCCAATACATTGCCTCTTTTTTCCTTAGGCCTTTGTGATAATAACCATGTTATAGAGGTTTGTTTAAAAGAGTTTTGCATTTGACATTGAGAACCACCTTATTTATAATGTTTTTTTTTATTGTTCATGCCCACTGTAAGTGAGCAAGGCTATATTCTAGGACACTTCAAGATTAGTTTTCTTTAAGCCAAATCCACTTTTATTTTTTATTTGATGGATGCAATCTTTACTTGTCTGAGGTGATATCTTTCAATAGGATTAACACATTGTTTCCATTTATCATGTTTGCTTGTGATTTTTTTTTCATAATGAGAAAAAAAAATTCAAATTACAGAGTTTTCTTGATTGTCTATTGTGTGCAGCCTCAAACATTGTAAAAGATTTCTTGGGAACATTGACTAAAGCCCACCAAAAGCTATGGAAAGACCTACCCAAAATTGTGGAAAAACCTACCTATAACCTTCTCTAACCTTTACCCTATCTTATTATTTCAAAGAAATCAATCCCACATAGAAACATGATAAAAAGTTGTATTTGAAATTTGCAATTAAAGGAAAGCCTAAGATAAAAATAATAATCTTGCAACTAAGTACTTCTCATCATCTTAAATGTGAAAAGGTAGATGTAAAATGCCCAAGGAAAATTGAGAAAAAAAGGCTATAACATTTTTCACACTGAAGAAGTGGTTGAAATTCAATGATACTTGGGTAAAAAATGATTCAAAGAGGGTGGAAAGATTCTTCTCTCTTACAAAACAGTTGTAAGATTTGGGAGAGTAACATGTCAAACCACAAGTGAAGGCAATAAGAAAGGATCCAAAAACATCAAATTGTTAATACTTTCAATGTAAGATGAATATTTCCTTACACGATTCTTTTATTAAAAGCAGGTTTGTTCCTAATGGAGACCTTAGTAATACTTCATTTGCTAATTTATTTTTTAAAATGTGTTAAATACATGGATAAGAAACATTTGCCCAGACAGTTGTTGAGGAGGAATTAAATTAAAGGAAGAAGATTTGGATCAAACTCAACAACACATGGATTAACAAGTGGGACATTGATTTACACAATTAACTCGAAATAATGAAGAGATAAAAAAGTTTGTATTTGGAAAAACTAGAATTACCACATGGCCAAAGAAGGTTGGTTGAAAAAAAGTATATTAAATAGCTTGATTTAACCCCTTCGATCATCAATAAGGAAAAAGATCAAGAACAGTCATAAAAAGAAGTCTAAACTTTTAGTTGCACAAATAAGAATGGGGTCACATAATATTAGATGCCCAGATGATAACTTCTCTTTATTGAGAACAGGGGGTGTGGAAACTAAATGACGCTTCATCATTGAGTTGTACAACAATTTAAATGTGAATTATTGCTATCATGATTCAACTCAGTAGTTTTTTTTTAGAGTCAAACTTATTGAACCATGTTTCATTAGCAGTGGTTCACTCAACCCATCTCTCATGATAATGAATGAAACACTTAACACTCATTAGATCTAGGCAATGCTCACAGAGGTGAAGTGCCAATACTTTCCAATAGATCACCCATCCCAATAGTCCTCCAACTGGGGCGTGCTTAACTACAAAGTTTTCTCCATGGTTAAACTCACAATGCTTGCAACCCCATTTGCAAAACTTTCACCAAGGGTTGTGCCTTGTGAACTATTCAATTAAAAATCCCTTAAATTCATCAATTGATAAGTAGAAAATATTAGCAAGCCAAATTGGAATATTGATAAGTAAGAGATATATCCAAAAAAAAAAATTTAAAACAGACTTCACAAAATTTTTATCCTCTTAATCAAAATTTAGAAAAACTTAAAAAGTTTGAAACAATAATCATATAAACTTCATTAGAACTCATTCAATCATTGATTTATAGAACTCGACTATGTTGAATAAACCATTAGGAAAACACTTTATAAACTGGGAATTTTCATTTTGCAGTTGATGCTGCACTGTCATGATATCTCAGATATGCGTCGGCTGGTCGCCAAAACCACTGCTTGACTGAATAGGATGTACGACCTGAAACCTGCAATCTCAAAACCCTTTTCAAGTAGGCGTCATAGAGCTTTTGCCGGACTTGATTATTTATACGCCGTCAATGAGACCCAAGACCAGAAGCCTATTGCATTTGACTTGCTTCCTTGGCTATGAGAAAACCTAAGATTGCTGTTAGGAATTGTCTGGTCTAGCAAGCGCCGGGAGTGAGCGGGGCGCCGTTGGCAATTCGATCTACTTTTTATGCTTAGATTAAGCCAACTGAGCCCCCATCCTTATGGCTATCGAGCAGGGGATGTTTGAAACCCTGCAAGGAGGTAGATATGTTTGCTTTGATTATCCGAATCCTTGTCATAATAATATGGATGTGAGAGTCGCAGTCCTGGATTCTCCTTCCACCATTAGCCCTGATTATGAGAGTGTTGTAACGGCGGCAATACTCGTCCGCAGAGGAAGGGAAAGTGATTGGATCTTTTCTACAGAGTCTGGACATTACCAACTTCTATCCAGTGTTCGGGCATCTCGTTTGATTGTCATAGCCAGGATTTCTTCTGGTTCTGCTTCTCCAGTGGAGAGACAATGGGAAGATGAAGACGAAGAATTGAAAAAAGGTTTGCTTCCTTTGCTTTTAGCATTATCACCTAGGGCTGCATTTCGAGGCGGTCTTCCTGAAGTGCCTTTTCTTTGTTATACGGACAATATAGTTGAGCATAAGATATTGGAGACAATATCTAGTCCTGTCATAGGGATGATGGTTGTGGAGGATGTGCAACTACGAGTAGGGGAGACAGTGAGGGAGTGGAGGCGCAGGTTGCGTTTTCAGCGGATGCCGAATTTGGTTCAAACAGAGGTTGCTCTGATTCGTTGCCGTGGGAAGAATTTAAATGTGGATGCTGGGCGTTTGGTTCATCCTTACCTGCCTCCCATTGTCGCAGGTCTAGCGTTGCTCCCAGAGTGTTGTACAGGAAGAATGAGAGTGCTCTGTATTGGGGTAGGAGGAGGCGCACTGCTTATGTTTCTCCGTTCACATTTTGGCTTCTGCATGGATATTCTGGGTGTGGAGATTGATCAAGTTGTCTTGACTGTTGCCAAAAAACACTTTGGCCTTGTGGAGACCGAGACCGAGGGCTTACGCTTACGCCTTGGTGATGGCCTGCAAGTTATCCACACCATTGCCCTCCAAGTTGTCTCAAATCATCTTCATTTCGTGCCGTCTGAGATAGCTCAAGATTGGCACGACTTATTTCCTAATCCTAACCCCAACGCTGAAATCAAAGCCAATGGCGTTGCACATGTTTCAACCGACCCGCGCCAGGATGTAATACTAGTTGATGTGGATGCAGGTGATGCTGCTGCAGGAGGGTTGAGTGCTCCCCCGTTGGAATTCGTTGAAAAGCGTTTCCTGTTGGCTGCACGAATTGCATTGCAGCCAAATGGAATTTTAGCAATGAACATCATTGACCAACACCAAAGTTTCTACAATCATTTGCTCACTGCCTTTCAAGAAGTCTTCCACGACATATATTGCATTCAAGTAAGCAATAGCAATGCTCACAACTACGTTTTATTTGCCAGTCCATCATGTTTACAAGGCAAAAACAGAGACAGTGCCTTTGTAAATAAACTAAAACAAGTTATCCCTGTAGAGTACATGGAAGGGATTAAACATGTGAGGTAGTGAAACATGAAAAATTTAGATAGAATTTTTTCCATGTTCGAGCTGTAATATGTTTGATGGATGCCCTCTGCTTATCCACAAGGGCTGTCGATGCCCCATTTCTTGCTCATCAATTTTGTTTGCAGGACACTTAATAAAATTCAAGTTGATTTAAAGGGCTGGCTGGCTTTTCCACACTATCATTCGAGCCACAAACATTATTTCTGATTAACGAGTTCCGAGTTACAAGATAAAAAAACGACAGGTAGCCAAAACCTATACGATAGAAGTAGTCTGAAATTGCAGTACAGATTGTCAATACCTTCCAATCATTCTTAGTCTGTTTTCTGATTCGACCGTCATTATTGAAAAAAAATATATACTCTTTTTCCTAAATGTTTTTTTAGGTCTTTTCTACTTTCATTTTTTGCAGTAGAGTTGAGGAGAGTAAGTTTAAGTTGAGCAATCATAAACTTGGCTTGCCACAGAATACTTGCCCCAATGTATACGTTTTGCTGATAATCATATGTGGGTTGAACTTTTCAAGATAATGTTTCTTTTTTTTTTAAATTTATAATTGCGGCTTCTGGATGAGATTGTTGCAAATTATTTACACTATTTTTCTTTCTCCTTATGCTCTTTGATGATGGATCATGGAATGCATTCTAAACATTGATACAAATGTTTTTACACAATCTGATGCAGGGGCATCCATGTGGAGGACATTTTTCACTTTTTGAATTTGTTTCTTGTTAGTGTTTGATAGTAGGCAATCTTTAAACCAAAGACTCCGAAAATGGTTTGGAGGTGGGTAAAAGAATACATAAATGAAAGAACCGTTACATTGACGTTGGGAGGACAGCAGGGAAAATGAAGAGCCTGGCTGGAGGGGGCTGCATGAAGGAATATGGAACAAAAACTTGTTAAGGCCTGTCTTGGGTTGAAGTGGAGTGAAGCTGGAAGATGAATAAAATAATGTGAAACTGGGAATTTTTTGGAAGAATTTGGGGTGTGAGTTTTCTTTTGTTTGTTTCAGAGTGTGATTTTCAGTTCATCTTTTTTGGGTTGTTTCAAGTGACTTCAATTCAGGTCTGAGAAGAGAGCTCAATACAAATTGGGATATTGTAATAAAAATTGTAATGAGATTGTAGAGTTCTCACTTTTTTTCTAAATATATTGGGATTTAATTTGTTGATTTTCCATTCTATTTTAGAATGATTCATTTGCATTTGAGTTTTGTCTCTGTGAGAGGGTTTTGTGTTTGATCCCTACTGCATCGGTGGTATCAGAGCTAGAAGATTCTGAGTGTGTAGACAGAATCACTGGAGGGTAGCAGTTGCCACTAGGATTAAGTTTGTGGGTGTGGTGAAAATGTATGCAAGAGGACCCCCTTGTGGTTGGGTAGAGCTGGAGTTCAAAATGGAGGAAGAAATCCTCCAGATTTTGTCTGTGCTAATGACTTCAGAACTCTGAGGAGGTAGGTTGAAGCTATACACCAAGATATCAGGAGAGGTTTTGTTCAGAGGAGAGCATCTGAATGTGAGGATGATGAGACTGAAGAAACTTCTGAGGAAGAAGAAAATGCTGAAGGTGAAGTAGAGAGTAGCTCTAAATGATCCTCTTATTAAAACATTCTCTAGGATTGGGAAAAGACCGAAGGTTGAGGTTCCTTTCTTCAATGGGAACTTGGATACAGAAGAATTAATAGATTGGATATATGACATGGAGGATTACTTCGAGTTTGAAGAAATAGAGGATCCAGACAAAGTGAGGTTTACTAAAGCCAAACTAAAGGGGCATGCTAAAATCTGGTGGAGGGAGTTACAGATTGGAAGAGGAAGAAGAGGAAAAAAACAAGATTTGTAAATGGCATAAAATGGTGAAAATGATTAAGAGATAGTTTATTCCTACTGAGTTAGATTTGTTAAGGAAAATGCAAAGTCTGAAACACGGAAGTAGGACAGTGAGAGGGTATATAGAGGAATTTCACAAAATTCTAACCAGAACATGCCATTTTGAAGTAAACAAAGAGAAAATAGCTTGTTACATTAATGTATTAAGACAAAGCATTCATGAAGAGTTGGATGTGATAAGAATTTATAGTATGGACTCATGGAGAATGCATTTTAATTTGCTCTAAAATTTGAAGAGAAGATAAACAAAAGATTGGCAAGTAAACAAAATAGGCGGCCAAGATGATAAGAAGGAGGGGAAACCATTTTGGGATTGGGATGAAGACACAAATCTGAAAAAGCAGAAGGATGAAGACCACGGCAGCAATAAAAATTGATGGAATAATGATCCATACCTATGTGAAGAATATTCCAGAGGAAGGGGAAGATCATCTAGAGGGTCTGGAAGAGGAATTTACAAGATAACTTGTTAAGTAGGAGATATTTTTCATAGCAAGTCAAATTTTGATATTGCTATCAGGATTCAACTGTGTAGTTTTTTTGGAGTCAAACCCATTGACTCATGATTTATGAGTAGTGGTTTACACAAACGCATCTCTCATGACAATGAATGAAACACTTAACATGCATTGGATCTAGGTGATGCTCACAAAGGTGAAACAACGAGACTTATTGGGAGGTCACCCATCCCAGTACTACACCAACTCGAGCAGCTTAACTACATAGTTGAATCCTAATAGCCATATCACAATTTGACTTGCTATGGAAAATATCTTCTACTTATCAATTGATGCACTTAAGGGGCTTTCTAATGAATGGTTCATAGGGCACAACACTTGGTGAAGGTTTTGCGAATGGGGTTGCAAGCAGAGTGAGTTTAACCACGGAGAAAACTTCGTGGTTATGTGCGCTCGAGCTGGAGTAGTACTAGGATAGGTGACCTCCTGGGAAGTCCTCTTGCTTCACCTCTGTGAGCATCACTTAAATTCAATGCGTGTTAAGTGTTCCATTCATTTTTATGAGAGATGGGTTTGTGTAAACCACTACTCGTGAATCATGGGTCAATGATTTTGACTCCAAAAAAACTACACAGTTGAATCCTGATAGCGAAATCAGATTGTTTTAAGTATGGGAAATGACATAAAGCATATGAATGTCCAGAAGATGGGAACAAAAAAGGAAGAAATGGATGAAAAGCCAGAGTCACAAATGTAAATGAGGAAGCTGAATCTACACAATCAGAGTATGCTGAAAATGGAGAAGTGCTAGTTACTAGGAGGGTCCTGTTGAATGAACCAATTCAAAGAAAGGACCCGTTTAGAACAAGATGCAAGTTTCAAGACAAGGTATGCAATGCCATTATTGATGGTCAATGGAAGTACAAACAGTCTTGTTTCAGAAGAAATGGTAAGCAAGTTATGGTTATAAAGAAGAAGGCATCCACATCCATATCAGATTGCTTGGTTGTAGGATGGTCAAAAAGCTTTGGTGAGTGAACAATGTTTAGTTAAATTTAAGATAGGAGATTACCATGACAAAGTCTAATGTGATATTATGCCAATGAATGTCTGTCATATGTTTATTGGAAAGGCTATAGTAGCTCAACAGGAAGGCAGTGCATGATGGTTATGTAAACACATACACATTGATAAGGATGGAGTTCAACACAATATGAGACCCTAGAATAAGAATGATGAAAAGGTGTAAGAACACTGGTAAATGCTTGATTAATGGAGTAAAAGAGTTAGTTACAGAGGATGAAGATGAAGATTATTAATTGCTTATGCAAGTTGTAGCACTGTTGATTGCATTTAAGAAGAGTATAATGATAGCTCCAATGGAGAAGCAAAAAGAGGTAAAATCTCATTTTTGTGAGAATATTGTTGAATCTGATTTGTTTAAGGGTGATAACATTGACATAGAAGAGAATGTTGAGACAAACAATCTATTGAAAGATGAAGCTATAAATGAAGATGAAGATGGACAGGTGAAGGTGGGGTTGATGGATGATCTGTTGCTTGAAAAGAGACTCTTGAAGAGGGAGATTTTGTAACTAATAGTTTGTTGCAAAATGGGAAAGATGAATCCGTTAGTTACTTGACTAACATTGATGTGAATACAGAGAAGGAAGAGTTTGCAGCTGAATCTTGTCTTTTAGAAGACAGAGAGAAAGAGGAATGCAGTAAGAAAAGGATAACAGGCAAACTGTTGCAGCACTTTCAAGGAAGAGGATGACATTGAAGTGAATGATTTTCCAGATTTACTTAGTCTATATTGGTGGGAGTTGGATCATGTAAAAAGAGAGAGAAACAGAGGAAAGACGGAAGGATGGAAGAGATGTCAAATTTTGCAAAGAAAATTGGCAAAGCATATTCAAATAGATAAGGCAAATAAGTGTATATAGAACAAGCATAGGACATATAAATGTTATGAGTTTCGCTCATGAAACATTTCAATCTACCTTGGGTGTCCAATGCAGGGACATCCACGTGGAGGAGTAGTTTCAGTTTTGAAGTTTTGAATTTTCTCTTATTAGTGTTTGATAGTGGACATTTATGTCTTCTGACCAAAGACTCTGAAAATGGTTTGAAGGTTGGTAAAAGAATAAACAAATGAAAGAAGTGTTACATTGATTTTGGGAGAACAGCAGGGAAAATAAAGATCCAGGTTGGAGACTGCGTACAGTAAGGGGGCAATAGAGATAGAAGAGGTGAGATTGATCAGGAGAAGGGGGATGCGTGAGTGAATATGGGAAAACAAAACTTGTATTTATGTCTTGGTTTGAAGTGGAGTGAAGCTGGAAGGTGGATAAAATAATAGAAAATTGGGTAGGAATTTTGTTGGAAGAATTTTTTGAGTGTGAGTTATCTTTTGTTTGTTTCAGAGTGTGATTGTCAGTTCAGCTTTTTTGGTTTGTTTCAAGTGTGAGTTCAATACAGGTCCAAGAAGAGAGTTCAATATGAATTGGGATACTATAATAATATTGGTAATGAGATTGTAGACACTTCGTCTTTTTTTTTTTTTTTCTTTTAAATATATTGGGATTTAAGGAGCACATATTCCTTTTTGTTTTTAGAACAAGTCATTTGTAATTATGTTTTGTCTAAGTGAGAGGGTTTTGTGTTTGATCCCTACTGCATCACAATCTAATTCATAAGTAGCAACTATAAATATCATGGATTGTAGAAATCTACTTGCATTAATAATGTTTCCTCTCTTTAGCTCTTTACTCTCTCATACCTATCTGCTTGTAGAACTTGTCTATAACAAAAGCCTTTATCTTTTTGCTATTTATAGAACATGCAGCTAAATAAATGTTTCATTTGCTGTTTTACTTAATCCAGCTCTTCATTTATTTGCTCATAATATCATTCAAAACAACCTTAAACTATCTGCCTACTTCCATTTGTTGAATCCCTTTTAAACACTTCATTAAATACATGTGCAAACATTCCTTTTAGTTTTTTTAATATCATCTTGTTTTAAAGATATCTATATGTTTTAAAAGGTGACCGACAACTAATACAACATTTTGGTCAATGAGATCCAAGATCTAAGCATTCTATAAAGGGATTGCCTTATCATACACCTTATCTTGTTTTGAGCTGCACAATCATAGCCCCTTTGGATTCTAACATTTTTTTTATCTGTTATGGAGTACACGTGCCTTTCATGTTAGGCCAACCCAAATATATGACAATGTTACGAATCTTCAAGCATTCGAGTTAAAACAAGAGTCATAACAGCCAAAAGGATTCTCTATAGTCAACTTAATTCTAGTTGGAAGTTTTTTTTTGCTTACAAGCCAAACCAAGGCTATACGGTCTTGAAGCTATGCCCGATTGAAAATGCCAAGCAAGGTGGTTCTATTATGAGGTTCCTAAGTATTGTCATGTTGGTAAACAGATTTGTCACTGTAAAAATTGCCCAACGAAGTGTAGGTGGCAAACCGTTCACAACAGTTGGATAGGCCCTTGGTATGTGGCCTTCCTCTACGTTTAGAGGGGCAGCGCCCTCGTTTGATATAATTTTTAAGAATTTTTAAATAAAGAATCTAACACTTTAAAAATTGAGAGAAAGTTGTTCAGGACGAATGTACCACACGACCCCACAACTTTCTTGAGTAAACAAGAATGATAACAAAGGGGATCAAGAACTACACTTGAAAATGACCAGTATTACCATGCAAATTCACGATTCATAAACATTTGCACAATACCGTGAGAATGCTCACTACGATTGCAACAATTTTGATTTTAGAACAAGAAATCAAAAGTGCATCTCATTTCATTTCCTTGCACCAAGAACATAATAGAGATTTTCGATTTCAGAGATAAAAATTGTACATAGTTTCCAAAATTTATCTTTTGATCAAAATTTCAGCATAGTGTTCCCTTATTCTAAAGCCAAAAAGTCCCTTTACAAAGCCAAAAGGAGTCCTTATATAGACATAAAGGTTAATAACTACCTCTTCGTGGTTAATAACCACCTCCAAAATATGTAATTTGGAGAGGTTAATTAACCTCAATAAAATTAACCTATACAAGGACAAATTTTAAAAACAAAACTTTTAGCTAGAATTTCTAAGGATGTATACATATCCAATCACTAGTCTTCTAGCTACTAACTCTATCTACTGGATACAATTGACTTATCCCAAAAAGCCCTATAAGCATCGAGGATGATCATCATTGATTCATAATTCGGGATGAACACATTCTCCATCTTGAGTTTGGCTGTGAAGTATCTATCCTAAATTTCTTCTGACTCTTTTCAATAGGCCGAAATGTTACAATCTCCCAGAGTGATTGCAACCAAGCTGAGCATCATCATAGTTTCAGCATCTGATACACGATTCTCTATTTTTTAATGAATTTGGATACTGAAGGAATCAAGAAGAAACTGGCAATCAATATGTTGAAGATCACTTACTGTCGCCCCACCTGTGATAGTAGAGACTAATTCATCTGTGGCTTTTGTTTTTAGCTGCTCCCAAGAAGCTATTAGTTTTTCAAACTCAGTGATGCCTTCGCTGATATTTATCATTTTCCAACCAACACTTTTACTCTAGATACGTGTTTGGTTCTCACTTGGATCAGCAATAATCTTCTCAAGAAGTAGGATACTTGTATCTAACTTGGCCATTTATTTTAATTCATCAGCTAAATATTTGTTCCTTGCTGCTTTCCAGCTCTTTAGAAATTTCTCATATCTATTCAATGGCTTTTCTATATATTTCCTTCACTTTAGTTATGAGTTTTGAAGCATCTTCTATCATCATATTTATCCAAGCTTCGATCATCATACTATGTGACTTGTGTTTGTTTACTCTTTCAACAACAATATGATCTAAAATACCATCAGGGCCTATTAAAATTGGTGAAGTAACCACTACTTTTGCATTAGAGGAATCGCTGATTGAATTGATATATAAGATACCAGCATTTGAACTTGCTCCTTGAGTTGCTCTTTGGTTCTTTTCTCTTTCTTTGCTCTTTGTAACATTTGAGCAGCAATCACTTCAAAATTTTGAAAGTCTCTTTCTACAATAGATGGACCAAGATCAACCTTATCCAGAATGAAATCTGACTCGGATGCTTCATCAACATTCTTTTCAATTATGGGCTTGGCTATTTCTACGCATAGATTGCCTAAAGTTTTATCAACAGCTAACCTGGACATCACTTTAGTCTTTTTCACTTTAGGAGGCTTCTGAAGGAAACTAGAGATTACATCAAATGGAGGCGGGATCATTTGAACAACTTTCTTCTTCTTCTGAAGATTGGACTAGAACCATGATTGCGTAGTATCTGAAACTTGCATGTCATCTGTTATATTTTCAGCAATCATTATTAAATCTTCTGAATTAGATAATTGATTATCCAACTGTGTGATGTCTATTAATGATATATCAGGAGGAGAGAGACTTGAATGAGGGATTGCTACACCATGAGAGGATGTAACGGGAATGTGTGGTTCAACAACTTGGGGAGTTCTTTGATCCTTCATATTAGGCTCATTTCCTTCCTGATTTGATCTAGTAGATCTACTTTTCATCTTTATCCTCTTTTTGCCTGTAAACTTAGCCGAATGATTTAGATCTTCATCTTGATCTGGAACACTTGCATCTAATTGCTGCATTTTCTCACCAGAAGTTTCCTTTAATGCCATTTGAGATGATTCTCCTTGATCGCCTCTTCTCTCCCTACTTTGGAATTCAGTAGCCACTTTTTCTGCTTTGACTTTATTGACCCAATCTCTTGTTCTTTTAAAGACTTAGGCAGTTCTTTCTTTCAGGCTTTTTAACTCCTGAATTGACCAATCAATAGGAGGAAGATCTAGTAATTCGATTTTCTCATAGTAGAATGGATCAACCAAGGAACTTGCATCATCATCTACACCTGTCACATCAATATCCAACTTGAAGTCTATTACCTGCCTTATTGTAAGTTGCATCCAATCTCTCTTCCTGACTTCAAAATCATTTTCACAATCCTCCCAAAAGTTCTCCAAAGCTAGAAAGTGACCCAGGCTGGGGTTTAGCTTTAACTCATTAACTGCATAGCTTTTCCTATCATAAGGGAAACACATAGTATAAGGATGCAAATTTATTGTGGCAATGGATCTCTCTATATTCCTTGCATTTGATGCAGTGTCACAGCTATAATATCCAATGCTGATAGGAAAAGGTATTTCATCTATCCTCCTATTCCTGCAAAGTTTATTGATTTGACTAATTTGCCTGCACATTTCAATCAGGAGCAATTTATCATCAACGAATCTAGGTAGCATTAAGGGACACCCATCATAGGCAGCTAACTTGATATAAGTGAACTTCAGGAACTATATGAAGACACTTCCATATTTTTGTACTTTCATTGCTGCTTCTGGTGAAATTCTAAGTCCCATGTTTCCTTGGATTTCTCTTATAGTCAGCATTGTGAATGCATCATTCACTCTTCTAAAATGGTGCAGGCTATTGTCATACTGTATCTGAGGAAGATGATTGTAAATCATAGACGTATCATCATATATACCTTGCCGGTTAAGCCCTAGCCAACTTTTGGTACTTGCAATAGCATAGAAAAGGTATGAAGTCATGTAGAAGCAATCATTATCTTGAAGTTCCATGAGTTGTCTATGCAATGAGTCATTGATAATTGCAGCCCAATCAATGTGTTGTTTCCCTTTGCAGACCATGTTAATAAATAAGAACATCCAACCTTCGATCTCATGTGAATCTCGAAGTCCAACTATCTTGCTTAATAGAGTTACCATGTTTGCTATGTCTTCTTTTAGCAATGATTTGTGAATGGATTTGGCCAGTTGAGATTTCTCTTTCCTTGGTTGCACGAGCCATGACCTAGCAACAGTGTTCAAACACTGAGTTTGATTTGAGATAAAGTACTCCTTGGCGGTTCTTAGATTGATATTGGCATATTGCACTCTGGTAGGCAATCGAAAGGCAATGGCAGTAGAAACAAGATCCAGATAGACAATCACTTTGTTATTTGATAAAATAACTTCTCTAGTATTTGGATGGTAAGCCTTCGTGCATTTCAATACTAGGTCTGGGCACTGTGCTGAAATGGGATGCCCTCCTACTTGAGCTAAGCCACTTTCCAAAATCTTTTCGGCTAAAGGAGTCCTTTCCTCGCTCTCAAGAGATGACCAAAAATCTTGAAGGCAAACACTTCCTAAAATGGTATCACCAATGTCTGGAAGCGTACTTTTTAAAATGGGGGCATAATTCGGCCTCTGATATTTGTATTTCATGGTTTGATTATTGATTTTTTCTCAACTACACCAAATGTCTTCAACCCCGCACCACCTATTTATTTCCAACTTCAGAATGATAAATCAAACATTCTAGCAAACAGATCTGTCAACATTATTTTTATAATATCTTGATCAATCCTCGATTGTCATTTGATCAAACAATTTGATCACATTCTCTATGATTTCAGATTTTTCATATATGTGGCTTACCACTATGCATTTGATTGGGGATCACCATTTTTTGGAGTCTATATCAGGCATTCACAAGGATATTGTTGATGATCATTTACTCATAACAGAAAATTGTATTAGATTGAATATTTCTCTGTAATTCTTTTGATATCACCCTGATGTATCGGTTACCTTCATTGTTGAATGCTTTGATATTGCTACTTTGTGTTTATTTTATCATGCCCAATTTGTCATTTCTTCAAGGCTCAGGATAACGTATGTGACACCCCATTTTCATGTTTGAAGATAAGCTTAATGAAGCTTCTAGAACCGTTGTCCAAGAGGAAGACACGATCATTTCATTTGTCAAGCATTTTGTTAAACAATTTACATGCCTTGTTCATGCTCACCACCTTCCTATCGAAGCATTACATCAAACGATCTATGACTTGTGGTTGTAATTTCACCATTCCAAATGCCGCGGGTTCAAAGTAGAGACGTCCAAATCTTCAAATAGCAGGTATTATCACAAGTTGGCAATGAGGCGATTAAAGAATCTCTTACTCACGTGGATCGTTCACATCCAAGGCGTGAGGCTATGTAATACATTGCAAGTTTACCTTTGTTGACTGTTCATGTGCAGATGTCCCTTACTTGCATAGGCATGAAGGAGAGGAATATTATGTCAAAAAACTCCCACGTATTGTGGCCCCTGCTGCATTAATGCTCAAAGGTACTCTCACAGATTTATCTCTATTGTTCGAGCCAGTCATCTGCAATATTTATGCGAATTTCCTCACGTGTCGTGCTTGTGACTGCTCTTAGTCAAAAATCGCGCTTTTCAAGCTCATTTCATTGACTTCCTTTGATTCTTTTTGTGCATTTATTTGTAACAAAGCCCTATTGCATCAAATTCATTTGTCTCTTCACAGTAAGACAGTAGCAGATTTGCCTCCATTGAGCGGATGAACTATGGATTCATCAAATGCACATCCCACGAGAAAGTATCATAGACAACAACCCATTGAGGTTCAGGTCCAAAATTGGATGGCACAATACCTTTCTCAAATCATGAATGAGTCCGATTAAAAGAAATCAATTTTTATTGGGATAAATTTTGTGAATGGCTTCTGCTTTTCCAAAACTTTAATGGCTTTCATCTTCTCATTAGGCAAATCCTTTGATCCTTTTTTTAAAATTTCAAACCATTTACATGTCTGATTTCTCATGGAGAAACTCAAAAGGTTAATAACCGTCTCAAAGAGGTTAATGATGGTGGAAGGAATACGTGATTTTGGAGAGGTTAATTAACCTCCTCCAAAATACATAATTTGAAAGTTATCATTAACCTTTTTGAGAGGTTAATGGTGGGAGAGAGAATACATGATTTTGGGGAGGTTAATTAACCTCCTCCAAAACACGTAATTTGAAAGTTATCATTAACCTTTTTGAGAGGTTAATGGTTAATGATAAACTTGAAAACACGTAATTTGGGTCTCTCCATTAACCTGCAATAACTTGGGGCTCAAAAGCCCGATTTCAAAAATTCCAAGTGTTGGGCGGAGCTGGAAACGAGCCAAAGATATTGAAGATTTAGAACTTCACAAAGCTCAGAGATGAAATAGCCATGTCAACAATTAAAATGAGGCATAGTCCACAAATAACCAAAGGATTAACAAGTTCAAAATTGAGACATTTTTATAATCGGGTAACATGTCGCCAGTTTTCTTTGTAATATCGAGCATTTGTTGTATGTTTAAACATATCTTGAGTTGAGGAGATATTTTTCTCTGGACTCCTCAAATTATGATGGTTCAATATTTATATCATGGATTTTCTCTTTTATAGAGAAAAAGAGAGCAAAACTAATCGTGTTTGTAAGGTAACTTATTGAGACTAGCAAGGTAAATCTGAAGTCAATGAGGCCAGAAACCTGAAGCAAGCTCTAAATTTGTATTCTTCAGCTTTGGATCAATTGATTAATTGGAATAAAAGTGATGTGTTTTTTATTAACACCCCTATTTCTAGACAAAATAAAATTGCTAATATCCTTGGGTGTTCTATTGGATCTTTCCCTTCAATCTATTTGGGTCTTCCTTTAGGTTTGAAAGCCTTTGATTCCTTTTGGGAAGATCTCATAAATAAATTCAATAAGAAGTTGGTAGGTTGGAAAGGCAATCTTTTAAGTGAGGCAGGTAAATTAACTCTTCTTAAAGCTTGTCTTCAAAGTATACCAACTAATGCTTTGAGCCTTTTTAGAATTCCAGTAAAATTTGCAGATACTATTGAAAAAATTCAGAGGAATTTTTGTGGACTAGGACTGAGGAAAAAAAGAGACCGCCTTTGATTGCTTGGGACCAAGTTTGTAAGCTTATCAGAGAAGGTGGACAGGGAATCAGGTCAATAAGAAGTATGAATAGAGCTCTGTTGGCTAAACAAGGTTGGAGAACTTATCATGATGACAATGAATGGAGTACCATTTGGAAACATAAGTACCTTTTCAATGTTAATACTCTTGCTGATTTCCTTTCTTCTCCTGATGTCCTTCATCCATCTGCCATATGGGGTGCAGTTCAGGTAACAAAGAATACTCTTTGAAAGGGTTGCTCCTGGAAAATTGGAAATGGGCAAAAGGTGAGATTTTGGGAAGATGTTTGGTTAATGGATCATCCTCTGCTGGAAGACTTTCAAGAAACTGCTCAAGTTTACATATGTAAGCAAAGGTATGGCATTTTAGTGAGTCATTATTGGCATAATAATTCTTGGGTGAATTTGATTGATATTGATCAAGGTTTCAATAACATACAATTAAGTTTGAATGTTTTCTCTCTATATCCTACTTATGAGGATGAGATGATATGGAATGCTGATCCTAGTGGTCAATTCAAAGTTTCTACTCTCTTTTCTTCTAGGGAGAAGGGTAATCATCCTTTTTGGTCAAAAGCTTGGATTAAGGGTCTCATACCTAAAATAAACATTTTTTACTGGATTATGCTTTTGAATAAAATCCTCACCCAGGATAATCTACAAAAAAGAGGTATTAATGTGGTAAATAGATGTACCTTATGTAAAAATGGATTTGAAGACAGAGACCATTTGTTCTTGAACTGCTCCTACAGTCAACAAGTTTGGGCAGAGATTCTCAACTACTGGAATATAGTTTGGGTCCATCAAAACAATGTTGAACTTTGTTTTAAAAGTTGGAAATGTCCTTCTATGGATCCTGATGTTCAACTGCTATGGAAAATAACTCTTCCCCATATCTGGTGGGGTATCTAGAAAGAAAGAAATAATAGAATCTTTAGAAATGAAGATTTTCCAGGATGGGTGCTTGGACAGAATATTGTTACAACAATAAAGGAAAATTTCAAATCTCAGAGGAAAGCTATTCAAAGTTTTCAAATCGATAATCCTTTACGATCACAAGGTCCTAATTTGAAAATTGATAACCCAAGATTAACTTCTAGATGGAATACTCCCCCTAATGGATGGATTAAAGGGAACTTTGATGGTGTTGCAAAGGGCAATCTGGGAAGAGCAGGATGTGGAGGGGTTTTAAGAGATCATGCTGGCAATATTATTGATGCCATTGCAACTCCTATAGGTATTTCTAATAGCCACATTGCTGAAGCTACTGCTGCTCTTTACAATATGAAGTTAGCAGTTGATTCGGGTTACCCTAAACTATGGTTGGAAGGTGACTCATTAAATATTATAAACACACTAAATAACAAAAAATCAATTACTTGGTCGATTGAGGCAACGGTCATGGACATATTTAATAAATTTGAAAAAGTCATAATATCCCACACTTATTGTGAGGCTAATGGGGTAGCTGACTGGGTTGCCAATTATGCAGTCCATATGGGTTATAAAATGACGTGGATTGGTGAGCTATACAAGCACGTTGATCTTAAAGTCCTTATTAATTATGATGTTACTCATGCGAACGTGGGAAAGATATGCCAAGATTAGAAATTTAATGATTTTTGGTAGTGGGCCTATGGTTGTCAATGTTCCTTCCCTGAGGAGGTACATTTATGTGATTACAAAGCGAGATTTGCACGTATCATCTCTAAAACAGGTTTTATGTGATGTGATGAAAATTTGGTATCTATTTTACTTCTTTGCTTTTGGCTTTCGCTTGCTTCTGGTTTTAGCCATTCTCTATAATTCTCTGAAAATGGGAGGTGAGCCAGGGAAACAAGAACCCAAAAATTGCAATGAATGGAAGGCTAGGAAGGATGTTTGGAAGATTTTGCAGAAGGGGAAGGTGACCAGTTATTTGGAATGCCTTCAAAGGTTCAAACCGCATGTCACCACGGCCTTTTTCAAAAATTGGACTGAGGACAGGGTCTCTTTACATGGTGTTACTGTGAAATTGACGGAGGACTTCATAGTTGAGATCACGGGTTTACCCATGGAAGGCATAAAGTTATCTAAAAAAACCAGCATTTCCAATGCTACTTTCAAAAAATTTCCTAAAACGGATGCTAAGGAGAAAATTCTGGAAAAAAGTGGAGATTTCTATGATGTGGAGCAGATAAAGGAAATTTGGCGAGATGTGCTCTCCTGTACCCATGAGTATTTCATACTGGATGGTAGAAATAAAAGAGTTCATAAATGTCATTTTGTCTTTCTCCATCATTTCAAACACAAGGATAGAATTTATTTTCCTTTCTATTTGCCATTTTCTTTGCTTCAAAGTCTACATGCTCATAGGAAGGAGTCGCGTCCTATTTTACATGAAGGTTTAATTCTCCTTATTGAGGGTTACTATAAAAGCAAGTCCATGGTTTCCAGTCCTTCATTAGATAAAAATAAGGGTTCTGTTTCTGATTCTCATTCTAAAAAGAATAAGAATGAAGAGAATGTTAAGGGTAAGAAGAGGATTCTCGGACATAAACCCTCGCATTCTCAAAAGGACAAGGTGGAACTGAACACTAAGTCTGAGAACTCTGAAAGGAAAGAGGATGATACTCCAGAGGAAGGGGATAACACGGATGTTGGAGATTTTAGGTCTAATCTGGAAGGTTACTCAGAGAGCAAAGGAAAAAGTGGAAAAGAGGATGAGGAAGAAAATAGTGAAGAAAACACAGAACAGGGTAATACCAGTCATGAAGGTAATCAGAGTGGTATTGATGATGGTGAAGAAGAGATGGAAAAGGCCAAAGAGGACCCTATTACTATGAGGGAGGAGGACCAGACTGTTAAGATTGCTTCACCCACTAGAGAGGTTGAGGAATAGGACAAAAATGAGGACCCTGCTGCTATAAGGGAGGAGGAACAGATAGATAAGATTGCTTCTCCTACTAGAGAGGTTGTGGAAGAGGACAAGAATGATTCTTCGCAAAGGGAAACTATGCTTTCCTTTCTGCATTCTGCTAAGCATAAAGTCGATTTCATTCTCCAAATTGATTCATGGATATATAACAAAATTATGGGTCTAAAAAAGAAAATGGATATTGTGCAACAAAACCAGGATATTGACTGTGTTAAAATTAGCCAGCTGGAAGTGCAGGTGGGAAACATCCCAAACAAACTCAAGGATTGTGAATAAAACCTTTGAATGCTTATTAAGGAAAGCGGTAATAAAATGGAACAGGTAACTTCCAGTGTCTGTGTTGCTACTACCAGTCTTGGAAAATGCACAAATGAAGAGATCATATCACTAGGGGGTCCAAGCAAAAGAACCAGGCAGAGTTCTAGGAAGCGGGCTTAGGAGGATGTTGTTGCTGATTCCATTCAAGACACTGCAGAGATTGGAAAAGAAGTTGTCAAAATGATCAAAGAGCTATAGTAGCAACTCTCATTGGGTTTTGATCTCTGGTTTTTGTTCCAGCTTTTCGTCTTTTTTGCTGGTTGCAATTAATGGTTAAAGTTTTTGGTCCTATTTACTAGTTCTTGTCTAGTCTTTAAACTAGGTTCCAGGTCCTTGTAAAACCTGGGTACTTTTATTGGATATTTTGTGGTTTCAGGTCCCTTTAAAACCTGATTTTGATGTTGTTTCTCAGTAGGTTTCAGGTCCTTGTAAAACCTAGTGGACTTTAATGCTTTATCTTTTTTGCTTTTGTTAAAGGGTTTTGGGGTCCCTTCAAAACTTGTTTTTACCGTAATCTAAAACTTATTCAGACTAGCTGATTTTAGGATGCATGCTTGCTATGTTTGCACAGGAAAAGTGACTAAGTTAATTGCCTTTTCAAATTAGTTACCAATGTATGTTAGCTTATTCATATTAAACATATAAGAGCAATGCTTGTCTTTCTAGTTAAAGCTCTTCATAGAAATGCTCAGTCCAACTAAACCATGAAAATTTTGTACTTAAACATAGAAAAACGAAAGCATAGTGGTTGATTTCTGTATTTTATTATGATTAATGATACAGATTTCCTAATGCATGTGATAAATGTGATTTGCAAAGACTATAGGTTTCTTGAATTTCTTCTAGCTTCACCATATAGAGTTTCTTTAATGATTAGATTGCACTGAACTTATTTTGTCAAAGTAAGAGGACTTGATCTAGCAAAAAACATTCCGTGGATTCATAATTTATTAATTTCTATGACTTTATAGTTCTATTTAAACATGAATCTTATACATAGATTTGATATTAATGTAGTATGCTCCATCACATGCATATTGGACAAGGTTCCTTCCATCAATGTTCATGTTTTTCAATTTTCCATCTTTATGTGGATACTTAACTATTTAATGAACTTGAAGCTTGTGATTGGTGAAGAAGACTAGATAGTTACATATGAATGTATGCATGAAATAATTGTTGTAGAGTAGTCAGGACTTAAATATAAGCCCTAATGGATTATTGATTCTCTAGCTTACCGAGTTGTAATTTTTATCAAATTAATAAGGTGATCCCTA
Source organism: Cupressus sempervirens (assembly GCA_028749045.1). Taxonomy (NCBI): domain Eukaryota; kingdom Viridiplantae; phylum Streptophyta; class Pinopsida; order Cupressales; family Cupressaceae; genus Cupressus; species Cupressus sempervirens. The sequence goes on along the minus strand of CM053793.1, from coordinate 410,564,095 downwards.
ATTTGGATGGAAGTATCATGTTTTTAACTATTCTAGATGGGGACATGATTAGTAGGAGTGGGGGGGGGGGGGCAAAGGAAATGCAAGTGGAGAGAGAGAGGGGAATGTGAGGGTTGATAGAGTTCACATTGTTCTATGGATATTTCCACAACACTTCTCACTTCTCTATTTGAAAATTGTTCTAAGTACATGTGAACTCAAGACCTTTTGGCACTACTTGAGCTACTAGTAGATGGTGACTTCTTCATCATCATTTGTCATAGGCTCACATGCGTATCTTAATTCTTTCCTTTGCCACTTTCCCCTTCCTAGCTCTTCAGGTACTTAATTGTAACTTATGTCATGGGTCCAAGAAGCTCTTTCCACTCTTTCCCACTAACCAGGTGGGCTTTATCTCTTAATCCTGAGTATTTCATTAATAGTTTCATTCTTAATAGAATTCATAACCATATTCTCCATAGCTAGTCTTCTTCTTGATCGCTACAATATTTTCTCCTCAACTGAACATTTTGCAATCAATTGATATACAATACTAGTTTTCTCATGGCCAATCCTTTAAGCTTGTGATTGAGCCTGTAGATCCACAAAAAGGGTTGAAATCTAGATCTAGTAGAAGAATTGTATTAGATCCATCAAGCGTGCCCTAACAACCCCTTAAGACACACTTGATGGTTGTAATGTGTCCCAAGGGGTCATATGGGATCATAAGGGGTTAGGTAATGTCCCTTTTGAGAAGTTCTAGGTCCCTTTATGGCCCCTTTCAACACATTCAAGCTGTAATCACCCAAAAATGGTTATCTAGACTATGAGCCCCATTTCTAGCATTTTTGCTTAAATTATCCATTGCTTATTCTTGATCAAATCATTACTTTGATATTTACTATTTATTCGATTATAGCCTATGGCTTGACCACTTATCTTATGTCTTTATTTAATTGAAAGAACTTGCTCCCTTTTAATTAAATAAAATCATCAAAGTCCCTTTATCCTAAGTATGCACATGAAAAATATTATTCTTATTTTAAAAAATAAGAGAAATGGTGTTATTGTCTCACATGAGGGGCACACTTTCCAAGGCAGGTGGAATCTTTATTCTCCTCCACACATCCTTTTGTCTCTTAAACACCACCATTGAAGTTCTTGTGCACTTGGATCAGTCAAGGCTCATTCTTCATCCTTGATTTTGCCTCTTATTCGCTATTGTCCATTTCTTTTTAAAAGTAAGCTCTCTCCTCACTCTCTCATCTCTTACACATGTTATTGTTATGCTATAGGTTTTTTTGGTGATTTTAGAGCATTTGGAGCATTCCTAGCTTAGTCTTCATTTTGCTTGCATCATGACATACTTTGTAGCTTAGATTTTTTTTATGCTCTAGCTTAGATCACATAGCTTAACTAGATGGTATTGTAACTCTTCATACTTGTTGGATTAGTCTTGCATTTCATTTAGAATAGCTTGCATTTGCATTGCACTTCATTGATTCTTAGTTATTGGCATTATTGCCTCTATTCTTTGAATCTTTCATTCTATGGTGCACCTTGCGAGGGTTTCATTAGCTAGGTTCATTTGAAAGTCACCATCTCATAGCAATTGCATGTCATTGATAGGAAGCTATAAGTAGCTTCTTGATAATCCTTTCATGGGTTCTTTCAAGTGTAATGGTTTATAAACGTGTACCCTATTTTTGGTTTACATTTATGGCGCTCATCGTAGAGCTGGACATCTTGGTTTAGCTTTGTTTTGCTACTTTTGTTACTTTTTGCACTTGTAGGTTCAGATTTTGTTTTTGTAGCTAGAAGTATTGTATGATACTTTCTCTGTGATCGTAAGATAGTTTATGCATTAGGATACGAGAGATGACGAATTTTACTATTATGCTAGTGTTTTGTATTTTATCGTACTACTTTTTGGAAAGTGTTTTTGATTAAGTAAAACAAGTTTTGAAGGGTAAACCCTTTACACATCAAAATATTTTCAATGGAGCCCAAACAAAAGATACAACAGACCAGAGGAGAAGCAAGTCACCAACCAAAATAATGTGACCAAGGTGGCCTCACAGATAACACAGTTCACTTCTACCACCAAATTACAACTTAATAAAACCATTTGGGACCCTTTAGTCTCAAAAGAGTGAGATCTAAGAAGCTAATCAGAGGATTGTTGGGATCGTTTTTATTTTTTTTCTCTAACCTTTGTCCAACCTTCCTCCACTAAAGAAGCCTCCTTCTCCCAAACCAAAGCATTGACATCAGGCCCAACTGGAGAAATAGGCAAAACCATAGTAGAAAGATTACCCATAGGATCCCAACCCATAGAGGGAGGGGAAACCACTACATCCATATTCAACAATGGACCAGAAGCCTAGTCAGATGGGGAAGAGCTACAGGCACCCAAATCTACCATAGATGTAGGGGAAACCAAAGGAGCAGGGTCTTTAAGGATAGAGTAATTTTGAACCAAAGCCCCAACCCACCAAGAAGGTCTTTTCTTTGATTTTCTTAGCTCCGCAGGGCAGTACGTAGCCACATGTCTAGTTTTGGAGCAGACCCTACAGCAAAAAGAAATTCCTTCATAGTCTAGAGTTTGAATCCAGGAACCATTAGGGACCTCAAGTTTGATCTTCTCAGGGAGGCCCTTTGAAATATCAACCACCACGAGAATGCAAATGTAAGAAGTATGAAGAATATCCAAAGATTTAGAATCCACCATTTGGAAGTCTCCAATGGCATCTCCCACAACTCCAAGAACCAAATCCAGCCACAAGTGAAAGGGAAGATTCAGGAGCCTGACCCAAAGAGGCATATGAGAAAAAGATTCAAAAGTAGGGTCGAAAGCCTCATGCCAAGGTTTGGCCAACAAAGGGTCACGACCCTCCTAGTTGAAGCAACTACACAAAATAGCCCTCCTATCTTCAGCAACATCAAATTTTACCATGAAAAAAGCCCTAGCCATAGGTTAAATCTGGATAGATTCAAAAATCAATAGGTCCCAATGCTTAGAGATCCAAGCATGAAGAGTTGGAAGGGAAGGCCATAAGCCTCAAAATCTAAAAATAATTCCTTCTCAGAGAAGTCCTCGATATTTTGAGCAATTTCTTTTGCAACATCATCCTCCAACTCCAACCGGATTATATTGCAAACCGTGATAGGAGTCACACCTGAGGAGAAAATTGAATGATCTACAACTAGAACCCCTAGACCATGGACCTCAACTTCAAAAGTGGCCACATCTTCAAAGGAAGCAACACAACCACCACCAGCTGAGGCAAGAATCCTATCCCATGACCGACCGTTGAAGACAGGACGAGAAGACGTGGCCCCAACAGCCATCCACAAACTAGGCAAGGAGTAGCGAGCAAGGAGCAACAAGCAAGAGCAACAAGGTTTCATCAAAAGGTTGCATCCATTCAAATTAAACTTTGGGGGAAAAGTCCAGTCCTATACCCCAAGTCTGCTGAGCAAGTACTTGGCACTAAAGTCTCGTAAGAGAAATTGGCCTACAACCCTTCTCCATTATGAAGGGGAGTCGAACCTATGACCTCAAGGAAGTAAAATTCAAGGCACAGACCAACTCACCTACAAGTGGCAGCTACTTTTTGGAAAGTGTTTTATTGATGTGATATAGAGTATTGTACTAGGTAAAAGTATTGCCTAGCTATACTGGGAAGTATCATACGACACTGTATCAGCCAGAAGTATCATTCTGCTTGTTTCATTTGCACATTTCGGCTTTCAGATTTCACTTTGCATTTCCAAGCTTTTACTTTCGGAATTATTGGCTTTTTAACAGGTCCTAATAGTGGTTTTGTATGATTGTTTTGAATTTCATTGCCCATTTTGATGCCCTAACCTTGTTTTTTTGTAGGGGCTTATCTCCTTGCTTGCCTTGCTAAGGGAAAAATGCAAAAAAAAATGGCTACTAACATTTTTTGCAGAGCTCCTTAAGCAAAAAAAAAAAAGGATTTATTTTTATGTGTCTTCATTTCATTTCAAGTGTTTGCATAAACTAGTTGCATTTCCTTTAATAGGCACATAAAACCCATTAGCAAGGTTCCATTGTTGATAGGAGAGTATGCTCTTCACCTTCTTGGTGAATAAAAAATCTTGGGTCATCATTGGTTCAAGAAAGTAGGTAGCATATTTCACTCTTTAGTGGTCTTAATTAATGTGCTTAGTGTGTTTGGGGGAAGCATTGGGGAATATGAGAGTATGCTCTTCACCTTTTGGTGAATTAAAAATCTTGACCTCCTCAGTGTGGATCCATTTTGTTCAATTTCACTAGTGAGATTTTACCTTTAAAGGCCTTGCTATTGGTGAAAAAATACCAATAGGAACAACCTAAAGTGGCAACAAGAAAAACTCAAGTAATTTAACCCACTATAATTTAAACCTCTTGAAAAAGGTGAAAGCTTTGGAGGGCATAACACTTGACTTTACCTAGTGAGATTACTTGTGGGATTGTGACCATGAGGAAATCACTAGGTGGGTATGCATAAGGTACTCTTGTGGTCGCGAGACCTTTGTCTCATATTTTGGGTGCAAAAGGGGTGTTATGAATGAAACCCTTACCAAACACCTTAGGATTCAGAGGCCACCCTATTTTTCTGCTCAATATCTTGGTGCAAGGCCCAATACTAATGGACTACTCAGATCACCTCAAGATTTTACACTCACCATATGTGTTCCTTTAATGTGGGTAACCCATCTATGACAAAGTCAATATCAATTGTGAGAAAACATTTTGTGTGAGGTAAGGGAGCATCAACTGTGGGCCAAGGTATTGAGTAATGAGTCATGTCCTTTAGGTAGATATTGCTTCAATGTGTGTTTGAATGTGCTAGACATGTGGAAATCATTTGAACATACACAAACAATAGTTTCATGTGGTTTTTTGCTTTCAAAACTTCCCAAGTATTTCTATTGGCAAGGTTGTTCTGTCCCTTATCCAATTGCTTAAAGACATGTGTTTGTATCACAAATTGCTTTCAAAATTGCTACCTTGCTTTCAAAAACTGAAACAAACTCTGTTATCACAATCATATCGCACATTAGTCGAAAAAATCAGTCAAACATAGGTCTTTTAGGCACAAAAGTGACAAAATTTGTTTTTGTTGGTCAATTGTCGTACTGTAGCTATGAAATATCATATGATACTTTTGGTCTTTGCATATTATTGTATTGCTTTTTAGATTCTATCGTATTGCTATCTGCACTCTTATGTCGTGCCACAATTCAGAAATTGTCGTATTATTTGAAACTATTGTATTGCTTCTTGGAAAGTGTCGTACAAAATTCTTGATTGTCCTACTATTGTTCTGCTTCTTGAACTCTTTTGCCTGATCTTTGTACTTGCTTATTTTAACCTTGACTGCGTTATTGGCTAATTTAGGGAAGTCTATACTTGATCACCTTGCCTCTCTAGTTTGAAATCTGAATATTTGGCTATGTTTTAGGGTGAAAATGATCACCTTAGCTCCTTGGTTACATACTTGATTTGAAGGATTGTTCACTTGTCATTCAACTTACTCTACATACTTGGCTATTTGACTTCTTGCCTATTCTTGACTCAATTCACTAGTGTCGTAAGTTGCTTGGATACTTTGCTTGACAAGTCTATCTCATTGCTACCTCTCTTTGACAAGTGAACATCTTGATTTTCTAAGTTTGGACTCCAAGTGCTTTGTGTTTTTTGACAAAGTTGAAAACTATCTATTACATGCTAGTTACAACTATGTTCCAACTTGGTCAATGAAGTCATCCTTCTTTTAGCTTTGAAGAACTGCCCTCTCCAACTAGGTGTCCATGTAAGAAACATTTTGAGGCTAAATCTATTTTTGAGGAAGTACAGAAAGACAAATCCGTCACTTGGTACAATCCTCTTAGTCACTTTGATAGTTCTTGGGATACTCCACTTGATACCCCTTGGGGTGAAAATAGTGTGTCTTTTATCATGAACCAGGAAGAGAGAAACCAATACTTAAACAACTTCTTTGCATGTAGACATGAACAACTAAAAAGAGAGAAGAAAGGCTACCAAGATGAACACACAAGACTAGAACAAGAAAGACTCAAACACACAAGACAAGTGTATGCTAGGATGAATGCTCTATGTTTGATGAAAAAAATTCTCACAATGATAATGCTCATGGCTTTGGAAATCATCACACTAATACCTTTGGAGACCAACTTACTAATACTGCATAGTAATACCTTTGTGAACTTTGGGAACAATGACAAGAACACCCCTCCTAGGACTCCATGGTCCCATCTTGAGGGTAATGTGTCTCCACCTAGACATTCCTACCATGGACAACCTTCACATAGGTCAAGACATGGGAGTGAGGTAGACAATGATGTTACTAGCAATGACCTCATAAAATTCCAACAAGATGATTACCTTCAAAGACTCATGCGTAAAGCTTTAGAGAAAAATGGGGATCACTATTTCACATACTTGACTTCTAGAGGATGGAAGCTACACCCTAATCTTGATGTTCAAAGGATCATTCAAAAGAGAGAATCCATTGAAAATGAGATCTTGAGAAAACAAGTCCATGACTTACAAAACAAATCCGCATGCATGAAAAGGGAAAAAGAAAAGCCCAAGTCTTCACTCATTGAATCCATATGTGTGCTTCCTTTTGAAAAAAGTCTCTACATGATGCCTTTTCCAAGAGATGTCAAGATCCCCAAATATGATAAATATGATGGCAATGGGGATCCACGGGGGAAAAAAAAGCCCAATTCTTCACTTATTGAATCCATATGTGTTCTTCCTTTTGACAAAAGTCTCTACATGATGCCTTTTCCACAAGATGTTGAGATCCCTAAATATGAGAAATATGATTTCAATGGGGGTCCACATGATCATGTTAGGCAATTCTATACTCTTAGTATGGATTGCATGCATGATGAAACATATCTTATGAGACTCTTTCCAAGGAGTTTGAATGGGCAAGCTATGGAATGATTTATAAAGATTACACCTCTTAAATATTTTTATGACCTTGTGCAATGTTCATACAACATACAACATCTCATTACTATGCAAGACTTATACAACATCAAACAAAAACAAGGAGAATCTTTTGTCATTTATTTGGAAAGATGGAGAAATTTGCGTTCTAGATATCCTCGACAAATCCCTGAAAATGAGAAGATTGACATCTTTGTTAGCAGTCTTGTACCTGAGCTACATTATGATCTTAGAAAACAAGTGTTTCTCACTTTTATGTACATAATTGAGAGTGGGTATCACATAGAGGATGTTGCTGTTAAGAAAAAGGAGATAATCTTGAACAAGGATAAAACTAATGGCAATGGAAATGGAAAGGATAGAGGTAAACCTTGGAATAAGAAAAAGTATATTTTTAATGATGGGGTGGTTGACGTTCCTAAAACCAAGGAGTCTATCTTTAACTTGGCTAATGCTATTATAGCTAGTAAACAACAAGAGGCAGCAAAGACCAATGATTTCAATAAGCCTAAGTTCACACGAACATCTAAGCCTAAACATCATATCACTTCTTTGGTTGATTCATATAAGGTGATCCTAAAAACATTGCTTGCTAATAATATTATTATTCTACTAGACAATTCGAGACCTTATGATCCCGATGTTAAACCTCCTTGGTGAAGAGAAGATCACTACTACAACTATCATAGGAACAAAGGTCACAATACTAATAATTGTCTCAATCTTAAAGACATTATACAAGATCTTATTGAGGAAGAGAAGGTTGGTGTGGATGGGCTAGTTAAAAAAAATTGATCATAAGGCTTTCAAGGAGCTCCTCCCTAAGTATGAGTTGGGAGAGACATCAAATGCAAACAAGAAGAACAATGATGCTAAGATCAATTATACCTACACCAACGTTGATAATGTTATTAACATGCTTGAACCCATTGATGAGAGCATTTATATGATGAGACCTAAGTATGATGAGGAGCCCAACTATGACATTGGTGACAAAAGATCTAAGGTTATCTTGAGGGGTCTTGGTTCCTTCCAAATGCAAAATGCTAATGAACACAATCCTATGATTATGCTTAGGGTTGCAACTTCCTCCTCCCATGGTGAAAGACTAAAATTCATTACTAGGAGTCAACCCAAGGTTGTTCTTAAGGTTTCAAATACTTCCAAACAAGTTCATGCTAAAAAAGTGGGAACTTCGTTGTGTAAGAAAACATCTAGTTATGAACTTGTGGATCAGTTGTAACATACCCTATGTGAATTTTCATCTTCGAGTTGTTAGAGTTATCCCCTTTGCATAAGGAGATCCTAGAGAAAGTGTTGCGTACAACGAGTGTCCCTACTGACATTGATGCATATATGTTCCAAGCTATGGACAATTGTATCTCCACTCCATATTAGCTAGCATTTTCTGAAGAAGATGATAAAACACCCAGCTATTCACATAACCTTGCACTCCATATTGAGGTTCAAAGCTATCATAGACAATGGCACAGGGTTGAATATCATTTCTTTCAACATTGTTCAATAGTTGGGTCTCTCCAAGTTTTCTATCGACCCTAGACAAAAGATTACTATCAATGCCAATAGAACCCAAGGTACCCATCTCTCCCAGGGTTGTCTATTTCCTAACCCACTACTACCAGTGCCAAGGTTTTCCCTCATTTGCCAAGGTAGAATAGGAATCTGTATCACCCTCGTTGTGCTTGTTTTTGTGCCTCTACTACTAGTTGAATTGGTGCTTCCAAACCTACTGGATCTATAAATTGAGGGAATGGATGGTTCACAAAACACTCCATTTACTCAGGAGTAACTCCTCCATCAGTGACCCTGCTAAGTAATCCTACTAGGAAATGGCGAGACCTCAAACATCTATCATCGATTATCTTAGATCCATCCTCATTGATCATCCCTTCTTCACCTCATCAATAAAGTGGGTGTATGAACAATACTCTTGTGAGATGTCCAATGGACATCGATCCTAATGCCACACCTAAGTCAAAGGGAATCCCTTGATGATCTGGATCAATTGGTCGATCAATGGCCGCAATACAAACATGTAGTCCAACTATTCTTGAGCATCATTCCACACCCCAGTCTCTCTTCATGACCTCCATGTCATTGCTACTATATGATCAAGTTGTGTTCTCCACTTCTTTATCTTACCCAATGTGGGCTAGGTCATCTAGCCTCTATAACTACATATGTAGGGCTCTTATGGTTGTCAAAGGTCCTCGCAGATAGGTCTTATAATGGGCAAGTTCTCCCATGCCCATATCTAAAGTATGACCACTCTCATTGCCATGTTCTTCACCTCTCTATAGGCAATCTCGTGCATCTCCTGAAACATATGTGTAAGCATACACTAACATGTGTAAGCATGCACTAACCCCATCCAAAATGTGCAGGATGGTCTATCATCTATTGTAGCATCCTGCCCCATCCATACTCTAACTTGTGTCGTCCTCTATCAAGCATCAATAGCATCCAATGAACACAACTAGTACTACAACCAGTCTATGCCTCTGACCATATTTTCGTATCAACTCCTCCCATGGGATAGACCTGTCTATGATGATGTCATTAAAAGATATCTCTTAGCGCTAGAGTCTTGAGTCATGACTGTGTGTCATACTCAATTCAAGGACCATATAAGGGGATCCTTAGTATTTGATAAATGTCCTTTGGGGTCATTTTCATCTCACCAAGAGGTAGGTGGAATGTGTTCATTTTTGAATGGAAATGCTCCACCAATGCACCCAATAAACCATGATTCACCTTAATATCAAGTACCTCACAAAGATGTGATAATCCTAAAGCATCCAAATGAGCTAACTCAAAGGTGTCTAACTCTCTCAACAACCCTCTGGTGGCAAGGTAGTGTGATTGGAACAAAGCATCTAAGAAATTTACCTGAACACAATCAAACACCATAGCATAATCAATACTCAATCACTCAAAATGACATTTAACTCAGTGAAATACAATGAAAAGCTCATCTATAGTGCCATACAAATAGACTAACATGCTATCCAATAAACACAAGTAATGAAACTTTTCTTGACACCCTATGCATTTAAGCCTTTGTTCTGAGGCGAGAAAACATTTTTTACAAAATTCATGCAAACCTTTGTGTGAGGAAACACAAATAGTTGTACAACATTCTACTTCCGTGCGATCTTTCACACTAACTAATGCAAGGAAACCCTATAATTTTGAGTTTCTTGTGTGAGACATGGGTGTCTTTAGTGTGATATTTTACCCATTCTTAGGCAAGACTTAACCTTCCTAGAAAATTCTCGCGCGATATTTTCTACATGCTCACACAAGAAAATGAGCTCCCATGCGAGGACCCAACACAACAACAAATTGAAATGCCTAAAAAAATCCAAAATTTAACCAAAATGCATGAAATTTGAAATGCCTACGAGGTTTATCGATTACTTATTAGTGGCTTGTAGTGTGTCGGTTGACTATGACATCTCGATCACTCTAATCTATGAGATTGCACGAGGACAGACCACTATGATACTCAGAGCTCTTCAAGTGAAAATAAAATGAAAATGACCTTTTGGGCTCTTATATAAGGTTTGACCTAATTTTGAAAAGCATTTTGATCAACATGAAAATCACCCCATAACTAATTTTGACAACTCTAAACTCATTTTCAGGATCAAAATCAAAATTAGACAATTCTAAGCAACTCAAAATCATATTAAAATTTTTTGGGATCGATGCGATCAAATGCTTGTGTAGTCCATCTTTCTAATACAATATTCATACTAGAATGTTATGTTCTCAAAATCTCAAACTTTTTCATCAAAAGTCAACTTTGGTCAAACTTGATCAACCCGACCTAAAAATCACCCAAAATTAACTCAAAATTTTCTACACACTCTTTTGATCTATTGTACATTCTTTTGAATCCATGATCATATCAGTATCTTCAATTCTATTGCTTTATGTAGTGCCTCTTGTGTTTGTAGTCTATACCTTGTTATATTTTGATATGAGAGATACTTTTGACTCATGTTATTTTTATATTTGAGATAACCTGGTGGTTAGATGTTATACTTTGATTTCCAGTATCATAGATGTTAGATTACTATGTTGTTTAGTTAATCATATCTGCATGATGATGCCTTTTGAGATGACATCATGTTTTATGATGATATCTGGTTATCTGGTATTTGGACATATCCTCTGATTACGTTTATATGTTGGATTTAATGCTATGGTTATTTACTCCATTCTTGCCTTGTGATGCTTTATGCAAGAGTGAGTGATGTAAATGGATTATTTCAATATAATTAAATAAATGGTTAAATTAGGTTATTTAATGCATTTTTTGCTTCGACTATGTTATTATATGCAATTACGCTTGGTCGTGTGTTTTAGTGTGCAGGATTTATATCCTTGGCAGTGGCACATGGAGTTAGTGATTCAAATGTTCATATCTAGCCAATGTCATCCCTGTATGGTCGATGTATCCTATTTAATTATTTCAATTTAAACCTTTCAATGATTTAATAAATCTATACTCATTTTCATTACGTGATTAGACCTATGAGCATGTCTGTGCATTTAGAGGTTCGCATTTGTTACTAAAGTGTTTAAGAAATGATGTGATTTTGGTTTAAAGGGATTTTCAGGCCTTATTTATTTAATTTTAATTCTTGACAGCTTTGTCGTAGTTGAATTTCAATTACTTCAAATAGCCTATTTTCGTTTGAGTTGATTTAGAGTTTAACTAGGTTACCTAGTTATTTACCCTAATCAATCATTCACTCGAAAAGCGAATAAGTATTCAAAAAGGAATTTTATTCCTCACTTCTCACTTTCTAAAATAAGAAAATTGAGAGCTTTTTTCCAAATCCTCTTTTGTATGATTGTGTTTCTATTCGTTGTAGGAGCTATGTGCATGGGATCTTCATGAGATTAGTCTTGTTGGATCTAGCTTAGGGAGACCTTGGATTGTTGTGACTTTCGACAACTTCCACTGGATATTTATTTTATTGTGTTGATTCACATTTTTTCCCTTTTGGCTATCAAGTAGGGCTCTTTCATTTTTATGTTTCAGTTCTATTTTTGCTTTCTTTTATGGTAGTTGTATGTTAGGAAGTTGAGAACTAGTGTTCCCCTCCATTTTTTATTGTTAGTTATGCTCGGTTGGATAGGTATGAATGTTTCCCTGATTTTTAGAATGAGGGTTTGGGGTTTTGCACTGTTATGCTGGTCATTTTTGCATACGGTGTTTAAACCCAATTTTTATTGGATTTTTGTGGCTTATTCATCCTTGGGATGAATGGGTTTTATTTTTGTTGATTTTTTTCAATGTTGGTTATTGAGAGGTTTTCACCTCAATTTGTGTGTCGACCAATTTTATCAGGTTTTCTTGGCATGATATTGGTCGTGGACTTGAATTTTTTGTAGGATGTCAATTTGACCACTATTGTATTGGGATGTGTGCTGCATCTGTACTCCTAAGCTTGTATTCAGATGAGTGTTATTTTGCTTGTATTTTCATCCAACTCTTATTTTATGGTCTTCGTGATGGTGGTGCACCCACACAGAACCATGTGCACATGCCTTTGTCAGGTGCTTGCGAGGCCCAAACTCTCAGTTTTATTTGGTGGAGTTATGTTCATTGGGGTTGGGTTGGGAATATGCATGTCTACAGGCACTCATCATGTGATGAGCATGGGTATGTAGGGTAGTATGGAGGGCTTCTCTCGCAACCTTGGTGACTATTTCCCAAAGGGTTGGCGTGAAGAAGTTCTAAACAAGTGATAGCTAAATAAATTACTAGATAATAAATTTAAGATAATAAAATGTTATGTGAGCACCTAGTTAAGTCTGAAGACATAGGGTGTGCACCTCCTTGGGGACTTTATGCTACCAATTCTAGCTTGGGCTACTCGATGCCAAGCTACTTACCTCCAATGAGCCCCTACATAGTTGACCCATAGAGTGTCTAACTAGGACCTGATCCACTTGCATTGTCTCATGATCTTGGTTTCATTCATCTTTACTATCTGGCATGAGTGTTAGCCATGGATGTTTGCTTTACTTGTGTTTTTGGTTGGATCATTATCTCCATCAGCATGACATAAGTGGACCTATGAGTTCCATGTGGTTGGGAGGCATTGCTACCTATACCACTGATGGGGATCGGTGTACAGAGACAATCTATTTCTAGTTGTGACTGATGCTTGATGTTCACTTGGTATATTTGGGATTCTGAAGTATGCTTCCTTGTGTATTATGATTTTATTGGAATGTTTGGATATTATTCTTAGATGATGTTAGTTTATTTGATACATTCCTTTATTATGATGTTTAGCATATGGTTAGATGATGTGATTCACTTAGTTGGAATATATATTGCTTAATTGGATTAGCATGTTAGATCTTCTTGTTCTTATGATGTTATTATGTTGTAGTAGTAATGCCCTTATAAGACAACTCTAGTTATCCTGTTGGCAGTTTGGGATGTTACGCGCCGGGGATGGCTAGGGCCTTCAAGGTGTCATGATGCTATTACAGTTGGGAGGAACCACACACAAGTTTAGTTTTTTAAGTACACTACAATGTTGCTTTCTATATGCCTTTAATTTACTATTATGGCTTAGATGGTTAGTTATGTTTTGTCATGCTTTTCTTATGTTTGAATGTCCAAGCCTAGATTTGTGGATTCAGTACTCCCTAATGTGGAAGTTCTATGTCTTATTCTCCCTATTGTTGTTTGTTGGATATTTATCACATTCCTAGGTGACAGTGCTTCAACATTGGGCGATACTAGTAAAATATTGCACACCCAAAGAGGATTTATTGTATGATACTGGAAAGTATCGCACGAGTTAAGGGATTCCATCGTATGATACTGGAAAGTATCACACGTCCTTTGGAGTTATATCATATGATATTGGAAGAGTATTGCACTACCATAGTCAACTCTATCGCCCAAACCCTGCAAGTATTGCACGACAATGTGAGAAATGTTGTATGATACTAGTGAAGTATTGCCTAGGTTGTTTGGAAATGTCACACAGGCTTGTGAGAAGACCTGCGCGAGCGGCCAGTGGACACTTTTTGACTTGACTGAAAGGTTTCAAGAGGTGATTGGGATACCCTCTATGGATTTCTTGATCCTGAGTGTTGGATCTTTCAAATCTAGGATTTTTTGGATTCGAATGCATTTTTTGACTTCTGTAGCTTCATCATTTTTGGTCAGTAGTGGCACTTGGAGATCATTGGTATTTGGATTTTTTAAAGTCTTCCATTGTGATCTTTGTGATCCTTGTCTGTTGATTGTCATGTGCATCCATACTTGTTTTATAAAAAATAATCTTGGCTTTTATTTATCCTTGTTCCAAGGATCTCCAAGTGGGGCATTATCAGTACATCATTGTTCTGATGTGTCATCTTTTGATTTCTCTCCCAAGGGGGCAGGACGATTACATCATTGCATCAATCAAATCTTGCTTCAAATATGATCTAAACTCAATGACCTCATTTCTAGGGGCACCTAATTATTAGGTGCAGCTTCATCCCCTCTATCTATCATCATATGTTATCTATCTTATCTATCAATTAGTTGATCAAACTTATGAAAATCCTTATCATAGCTCAATGGATAGGTATCTGGGTTTTCTACCTAGACTCGTAAGGATTAAGCCCCATTTTGGGGATAATCCTGTGGCTCACGATAGGTTTCCTTATATCTTTTATGGACCAGTATCTAGATGTTCTATCTAGACTCTAGAGGGTTAAGCTTTGTTCTGGAGATAATCCCAATCTTTCTCTTAGTCATTATTTAATGGATAGGTCTCTGGGTGTTCTACCTAGACTCTAAAGGATTAAGACTCACTCTAGGGACAATCCTATGAATTGTGATTGATCTTGTCATTTTCTAATGGATAGGTGTTAAGGCATTGTAACCCAAAATCTTGAGGGTTGAGCCTCATTTTGGGGACAATCTTATGAATGATAAAAATATTTGTCCTCTTAGACTGGTACCTAGGTGTTCTATCTAGATTCCAGAGGGTTAAGCTTCATTCTAGAGATAACCCTAAAAATCTCATCAATTGGTCTTTGTGTCATCAATCTTGAAACCAATTTTAGTTTGCATTCTATGCTTCAAACTTTTGACTATTCTTTGAATCAATGTATTGCTCACACATTAATTCAAAGAGGGGCAAACGTAATACCCCAAAATTGACACCTTTCCATTCTGAACCAGTTTCAGTGCATTAGTCTCCAACATTGATTTCTTAATCAACAAAGTCTTATTTTGTTAAGTATTTCTAACTAGTTGTCTCTACTCAATCCTAGTATCAAATTGCAAAGATATCCTAAAATTGAAGTAATGACATATCTTATTTAATCCATAAAAATCAACTTAAATTAACTAAATAAACCTTCTAATTGAATTAATTTAATTATAAGTCTTAGCACTTTAATTAAACAAATTCACCCCCTTTTAGCTAATACACATGACATAAAGAATTAAATGTAGTTGATTTAATTAAATACACTCATCCTAACTATTAAATTTAATTATTACTTTAATTAGAATATTCAATTATGAGGCCATAAATCAAATATTTTCTCCAATTCTAAATTGGGAATCATGAGTTAACTTGGAATCAAAAAAGGAAATAAAACAATTAACTACATCATTCACTCTAAAAGAAATCAATAAACTCCTCCAATTATGGAAACTTTCTACTTGAATTCAACTCTCCTCTAATCTAAACTGTTCATTTGATTTTATCTCAACCGTCAATTGGTTTTGGGATTTTATAAAACAGACCTTCTACCTCTCATTTCAGGGGATGAAATAGATGAGTATCAAAACGTTGTCGATTTGAGAACTCAACTTTCTTGCATTCAACAAGCTCTCTATTTCACATTGTTCTTAAATTACACTCATTTAGATTATATTGCATACATCTAGATTAATTTTTCTTTACTTTCATAGATTAAATGTGTATTCCTATAGCTTAATCATATTTACTTTCTTATCTTAGTCTTGATTTGCATGCATTAAAATCCTTCGTTCTTAGATTGGTCTATGGTTACTGAACTCTCGATTCTAATAGTATATTCAAACCTTGTCTAGATGGAAGAAAACAAGTCACCTCGTTAGACATTTAAGATGAACAATCTCATGTTCATTCTTGGGTGAATATAACAAATAATGACTATGTTGAAGTGTGTTGTTAAATCAAATGCCCACATTTAGCATTCACATGTATGAGTAGTTGGTTATGCCTTTTAGTTTAACTAATACACCTAGTATTTTCATGAGATTGATGAATGAGGTCTTGAATAAATTCTTGGTAAGATTTGTGATTATGTATCTTGATGACATTCTGATATTCAATAAGACTAGAGAAGAATACCTAATGCATATGAGACAAGTATTTTAGAGACTTAAGGAAGAATAGTTGTTGATCAATTTGAAGAAATATTCCTTTATGAAAGAGGAAATTGTGTACCTTGGTTTTTTGATATTTTCTTAAGGACTAAAGATGGATCCTGAGAAGGTAAAAGTTATTCTTGACTAGCCTACAACTGAGAATGTTGGAGGTTAGATCTTATCATGGATTGGAAAGTTTCTATAGAAAGTTTATAAAAAAATCAGTTCAATATGTAACGTTATGACAGAGCCTATGAGAGGAGATAAAAGGGAATTCAAATGGACAGATGGTGCAAATAAAAGCTTTTAAACATTGAAACAAAAGATCAATGTGGTTTTTTTACATAACTTTTTAAAAGTATTTCAAGTGGACTATGACATTGGTCGGAATGTAATAGGAGCTATTATGAACCAAGAAGGTAATCCTATAGCTTTATATAATGAGAAGTTGAATGATGATAAGAGGAAATATATAATCTATGATCATGAATTCCATGCAATTAATTATTCAAGCCTTGAAGAAATGGAAATACTACTTCATGCCTAAGGTATTTGTGTTATAAACTTACCATAAAGCTTCACAATACTTGGTTACTCAGAAAAAATAGAATCAAAGAAACGTGAAATGGGTAGATTAAATGAAAATTTCTCTTTTGTATTAGAACATAGAAGTGGACAATCAAATAAGGTAGTAGATGCATTGAGAAAATAGAGAAGCTTGTTAACAGAGATGAGGATTGAAGTGCTTAATTTTATTATTTGAAAAACTTATCTTAAAAAGATCTTAATTTTGAAAAACCTTTGACTGAGTGAACCTAATAAGTCTTTGAAACCCTATATGGTAACATTGATTAGTGATTAGCTTCTGACCATTTTCCTCTTTTATTTATGGTGGAGGCTAGTCAAACCAAGAAAAATTCTTCGTTCAAATTTGAGAAAATGTGAATGCAGCATCCACAGTTTGAGGATCGGCTTGTGGAATGGTGAAACATTAACATTGAAGTAACGACTTTATTCTGTTTGGCTTCAAAACTTAGACATGTTAAAAAGAAAGTTAGAGAATGGAATACAAGATATTGTGGGAATATCTTTGAGTAAATCTTTTATTAAAGATGACCTTAAAATAATCCAAGACAGAATCCAACATGAGGGATTCTCGATGGAGTTGGTGAAGGAAGAAAATGAGAAACTAGTGGAGTATCATGAAATAATTTCTAAAGAAGAAACCTATTGGAGATAACAGTCTACATCTATTTGGCTTGAAGAAGGAGATAGGAATACAAAATTTTTCCATCTATCAACTCTGAAACATAGAGCCAAAATCCATATTCCCAGTCTCACTAAAGGAAGAAATCAAATCATTAATGAGTAGGAAATATTTGATGAAATGGTTTCCTTTTTTTGACTTTGCTATCTTCAAACCCTAATATTGAACAAACTAAACAGGTTGAGTTGTTAGATGCTATCCCTTCTTTGGTCACAGAGGATTAGAATAAATTATTGTGTGATATCCCTAAGGGAGAAGAAATCTATAAAGTTTTTTGTTCACTTAAAGGAGACAAATCCCTAGGGTCGGATGGTTTCCCTATACTTTTCTTTCAGGGAGAGTGGAAACTTGTTGGTAAAGATGTATGTGATGTTGTTAAAGAATTATATGGGGGCAAAAGAATGCTAAAGGAAATTAATTCTACCTTCCTCTGTTTGATTCCAAAGAATATTGGAGTTGATTTTCTGGATTAGTTTAGACCAATTAATCTCTACAACTTGATTTATAAAATCATCTCAAAAGTCTTTACTTTGAGATTGTTGAACATTCTTCCAATCTTGATCTCTGAGCAATAGAATGGTTTTATTCCTGGTAGACAAATCCCTAACTCCATTATTTATACTCACGAAAACATCCATTCCTTATCTTTTTCTAACAATCAGGGTTTTATTATGAAATTTGATATAGCCAAAGCTTATGATAGAGTTGAATGGTCTTTTCTCCAAAAGATCCTAATGTCTTTTGGCTTTAGTGTCAATGTAATTAAGCTGATAACATAGATGGTTTCTACAACT
This sequence comes from Cupressus sempervirens, assembly GCA_028749045.1. Lineage (NCBI taxonomy): Eukaryota > Viridiplantae > Streptophyta > Pinopsida > Cupressales > Cupressaceae > Cupressus > Cupressus sempervirens. The sequence continues at coordinate 410,545,637 of CM053793.1, read as the reverse complement.
TTGGTTGTTGTGCTAGTCAATGGGAGCTCTACTGAATTTTTTAAACCCTCTAGGGGGCTGAGGCAGGGTGACCCCTTATCTCTAATTATTTTTAATATCATGGCTGACTATCTGGGAGATATATTCGGAAGATGGTTTCAAAAGGGGAAATTCAAGGTTTGAGACTCTCGTCTCATCCTCTTATCTGTTCTCACGAACGATTTGTGGATGATATGATTTTCCTTGGAAAAGCTGATTGTAGAGAGGTGGGGAGGCACTTAATCTTTACTCCTCTGCAACTGGACATTTGATTAATTAGAATAAGAGTTTCTTATTTTTATTAACACTCCAATTGTTAGATAGTGAAAGATTGATAATATTCTTGGGTGCTCTATAGGATCTTTTCCATGCACCTATCTTGGATTACCCTTGGGGTTGAGTCCTTTGAAGAATATTTTGGAGGATCTTGTTAAGAAATTCTATAAGAAACTAGCTAGGTGGAAAGGTAATTTGCTGAGTCAAGTTGGTAAAGTCACTATCTTCAAAGTCTGTCTTCAAAGTATTCCTATGTATGCTTTGAGCCTCTTTAGGATCCCAACAAAATTTGCTAATGCAAATGATAAAATTCAAAGGAATTTCCTTTGGTCTAGAATAGAGGAAAAGAAGAGAATAGCCTTAATTGCTTGGGAAAAGATTTGTAAACCTGAACTAGAAGGGGGATTGGGTATAAGATCGGTAAGAAATATGAATAAAGCTTTATTATTTAAACAAGGTTGGAGAATCTATCATGCTAACAAGGAATGGAGTTCTATTTGGAAACATAAGTACCTTTATGAGGCTCCTTCCTTTTCTAATTTTCTCTCCTACCCTATTGTTCCTACTTTTGCAATCTAGAATGCAGTTCAGGGAGCTAAACATATTTTAAACAAAGGATGCAAATGGAAAGCAGGTAATGGGAGCAAAATCAGGTTTTGGGATGATGAATAGTTATTGGATCATCCTTTGATTGAGGATTCTGATTATAGGACTTTTGTTGATAGGTGTAAATAGGATTTTGGTGAATTTGTGGAGAATTATTGGGTTCATAGTAAATGGGTCAATATTGATGTGATTAATCAAGATTTTTCCAACATCCAATTAGCCTCGAGTGTCGTAAGAATTTACCCTAAAAAATAAGATATTTTGGTTTAGGGGATCGAACCATGAGGATGCTTCAAGGTCTCATATGTTTTCAAATTGGAGGATAGAGGAAATATTCCTTTGTGGGATAAAGCAAGGATTAAAGGGCTTACTCCTAAAATCAATGTATTTTTTTGGACTTTGCTTCAAAAACAAATTTTAACTCTAGATAACTTGAAAAAGAGAGGAGTCTACTTGGTGAAAAAATGTTGTCTCTATAAGATGGACTTTGAAGATAGGCAACACCTTTTTTTAAACTGTAGTTTTAGCCAGAATGTGTGGAGCTATCTCCTTAACTACTGGAATTTAGCTTGGGTTCAGCACAATGACATTGATCAACTCTTTCAGGGTTGGACATGTTCAACTAAGGATGTTGATATTGGTTTTCTTTGGAAGATTTTTCTACCTCATCTCTGGTGGGGTATATGGAAGGATAGGAATAAGAGAATTTTTAGAAATGAGGAGACTCCTGATTGGGTTTTAGGTAAAAAATATTATCAAAACTATAAAAGAGAACTTAAAATCTCAGAGAAAAATGTTTGATGAGATTTAAATAAATAATCCTATGAATACTAAAGGCACTATAACAAAACAAAAGGATCAGAGACATAATGTAAAATGAAGATCTCCACCTATGAGCTGAATTAAATGTAATTTTGATGGCTCTGCTAAAGGGAATCTGGGAAAAGCTAGATGTGGAGGTGTTTTGAGAGACCACTATAGTAGTGTTGTGGATGCTATTGCAATACCTATAGGCAAGTCTACTAGCCATAAAGAAAAGGCAATGACTACTTTGTTCACTATGAGGGTGGAAGTGGAATCCGGTTTTCAGAATCTTTGGTTGGAAGGAGACTCTCTTAATATTATTAACATGTTGAATAACAAGAGTCCAATTACTTGGAGTATTGAGGGAAGTATAATGGAAATAAAAGAAATTATGAATAAATTTGATAATGTCTATATCTCTCATATTTTTTGGGAGGGCAACAAAGTTGTTGACTGGATTGCAAATCAAGAGGTCTATAGGGAAACAAAGTTGAGTTGGCAAGATGACCTAAGCAAGGAAGTAGAGCTGACAAAAATTGTTAATTATTAATGACACATGCTAATGAAGGAAAGATCATGCAAGATTGAGGAATTTATTAAGGGAAGTGAAGGGTTTGTGGTGGATTTTTTGAGTATCCCTAGGTGGTACTTTTGTATAATTATGGATTTTACTTGGCATGCATGCAAGGTTAAAGGTTTCTTGGAGATCAATAACACCTTACTTTTCTTTTTGGTTACCATTTATCAATCTAGTTGTAGGTGTAGAGCTGAATATGAGATGGGAGGGGAACCAAGAAAGCAAGAGTCAAATAATTGGAAAGAGTGGAAGGCAAATTCAGATGTTTGGGATAATACTGAGAAAAGGGAAAGTCAAGACTTATATCAAGAAACTTCAAGGGTATAAGCCCCACATTACAAAGTCCTTTAAAATTTGGAAATAAGATAGGGTAACTCTGCATGGGGTCACTTTGAAGTTGTTAGAGGACTTCATTACTGAGATTACAAGTCTTCCAATGGAGGGTCTCAAATTCAGCAAGGAAACTAGTATCTCGAATGTGGCCTTCAAAAAATTCCCTAAAATTGATGAAGAAGAGAAAAAGCTAGAGCAGAATGGTGATTTCTATGTCCTAAGCCAAATTAAGGTAATCTAGAGGGATGTTTTATCATGTATCTATGAGTATTTTATCCTAGATGGTAGAGCTAAGAGAGTCCACAAGTTTCATTTTGTGTTCCTAAATCATTTTAGGTATAATGATATAATCTCATTCCCATTTTACTTGAAGCACTCTCTGATTCAAACCCTCCAAGCTAATAGGAAGAAGGATTCTTGTCCTATGCTCCATGAGGGCTTAATCCTTCTTATTGATAAGTATTGTAAAAGAAAGGTTGTTAAACCCTCTTAGATTTTGGGAAAAAAATGGAAAGTGTCTGGTAATGAATCTCACTCAAAAAAAAATATTAAAAGTGAGGAAGGCACTAGTGACAACAAGAGTACCAAAAAGGGTCACAAATGGGAGATCAAAAAGAAAAATATTGAGGAAGTTATGAATTCTAAGAATTCTACCAAGGATGATAATAAAACCAAAATGGGAGACCTTAACTCAAACCTGGAAGGTCATTCTGGGAGCAAGGGCATGTCAATTGGTAAGGACCATGTGGAAGAAAGTAAAGATAGAAAAATTGAATCAAATGTAGGGTCTGAAGCTTTAAAGGATGATGAGGGGAAAAAAGTGTTCACTTTTCTCCTCCCAAATCTAGTGAGGAGAAAATGGACATTGACATAGAAAATAATAAAGAGATGTCCTTGTCATGAAAGAGTACATTCCAAGTAAGGAGAAGGAAGAGGAGCTTAACGAGAAGTAGGATGAAATCACTGACATCCAGGTCAATAACACAACCATTGACGTTGTGACTAGGACTGAAGAAGGTAATAGGGATGAGTCTCATCATGCAAATCATTCTTTCCTTTATACTGCCAAAATAAAAGCAGAGGCATCCCTACAAGCAGACTCATGGCTATACAATGAAATCATGGTGCTCAAGAAAAAAGTTGGGGTCATTCAGAAAGAGCTAGACCATAAATGTGCTATGACAACTCACTAGGAGAAACAAGTTGGTACATCCTTGACAAACTAAAGGTTTATGAGTTGGAACTCTATCAACTAATTAAGGATAGCAGGAAAAGAATGGAGCACATTACTTCTAGTTTGTGCATTGCGGTGGCCAATCCAGGCAAGAAAAGCAACAAGGAGATCATGTCTCCAGACATTGTTGGGGTGAGGAGTCCATGAGGGCCTAACAAGAGAACGAGGCAGAGTATGAGGAAAAATATCGTTGATGCTCCAGAGGTTCTCATTTCTACCACAGTTAATGTTATCCAGAATACTACAGAAGCAAGCAAGGAGGTGGAAAAGATCATAAAGAAATTGTTTTAGGTGTTGGTTGTGGTTGTTGGCGTGTTGGTTGTTGGTATGAGTGTTATTCTTGGTTCTATTTTTTATTTTCCAGCTTTTCTTTAACTGTAGGTTTCAAGTTCTTGTAAAACCTGGTTTTTTGTGTTTTTTGCTTTAATCTAAGTTTCAGGCCCTTGTAAAACCTGGTAGTTCTTAATGCTAATAGTTTTCTTTTGTTAAATAGTTTTGGGTCCCTTCAAAACCTATTTTTAGCTTAATCTAAAACATTGATTAGTGGTGTTTGTAAGTCCTTTAGATCGGGCCACTCTTTAGACAAGATCAAGGAGTGATAAGGTCTTGATGATCTATTGTTGAAATCCTCTAACAAGGTCACATTAACAATATGTTTGTAACCTTTAACAAGGTTGGCTCTTAACAAAGCTCACTTCAGAAGAGTGAAAATATTTTGGTTTGCTTGTCCCAGGTGGTTTTTCCCTTCACAAAGTTTTCACGTTAAAATATTGGTGTCAAATGTGTTAACGTTACAAGTTATTTTCATTTTACTACAACTTGATAACAACAAAGTTTATGGTCGGTAATAACTAAGTTTTATTATTGTTCATCAGTTAACATAGAATAGTGAATGAATAGTTTTGAGTAAAGTGTTTGAATGAGTTAAATGTGAAGCTTATTGAAAACATTGAGTGAAAGTTTATGATGATTATGAATTTTGTTTGGTATTGGAAGTGTTTGAAGGGACTATAGGATAATTGATTCACCCCCCTCTTAGTTATCTAACACTACCTTTTTGTAGTTAAAACATTTGAAAGAAAGTTTACCTTTTTACTTGCCTTTACGTTTGACTATTATTTTTGTAAATAGATCTTCCATCTCTTTTTGTTTTCCTTCTTTAGTATATAGGCTCTCCAATTCTCTTGTGTATCTAGATATACTTTCCTCTCCTCTTTCTCTTTGTTTTGTAGTCAGTGAAACAAAGGCTTTGAATATAGTTTCAACCTTGGGTGGTGAGTATTATCAAAGTTGATAAGCTTCAATGCAGTGAGGTTGCCTACCAAGGCATCAAGTGATACCTCCATTTTGTCTATTGTTCTTAGCTCTTGAATGACTAACACCCTTATGTCATATTTGGGTTATAGGTTTCTTAATATCTTCTCACACATTGTTCTTCTTGTATTACTCCTCTACATGTACTGAGGACTAGCATGGCATCCTTCACATTCTTTCCATATGCTTCAATCTCTTCATCTTCTTGTATCCTCATGTAGTCAAATTTTCCTCTCAGGCTCTCAGCTTTATTCCTCATGACATTCTTGTTTTCACCATAGATGAATTTTAGCTTCTCCATATCTCATATGGTGTCTCCAATTCTTCAACATCTTTATACTAAAAGTAGGGTAGGGTGCTTACTAGATCATCCATTGTAGTTGTTTGTATCTCCTTCTCCTTTAACTAGTATGGGCTGATTTGACCATACAGTTCAACATATTTGACCTCTACATGGGTCTAATAGGTATCTCTAAGAGTCTTCAAATGCAGATGTGTTTTCCTACACCATGAACTATACTTTTCCTTGGAAAACTTTGGTGCATCTCTTTTAAACATCTTGACCTTTTCCTCAAGCTGTTAAACTATTTTCTTCTAAGGACCTAGGCTTTGATACCAATTGTTGGTCCTATTAGGATTAAACCATAGACAAAAATAAAAATTACATGCAAATATAACCAATATCAGAAAATAATAGATCACACAGAAAAGAACATAAGACACCAAGATTTAACATGGTTCACCCAATCCCTAGGCTACATCCACCAAATAACAAGTCTGATATTATTATGATCTAGTGATTACAACTTGATTATAATTCATAATCCCTTACAGCTCAATACCACCTCAAGAATCAATTTTTGCATCACAAAAAAAAAAAATCCCTAACCCTAAGCCCTTTTATGCAAGTATTTTTCTCACTTTAGGGTTAAAATTAGTTACAACATGTCAGCCATACATTGGCAAATATAAATAATAACCAATTGGTGAATAGTAGCCTAAAATTTTGTGCCATTGGCGAATGGTGAATAGTAGCCCAAAATTTATGAAGTATGTATAGTACTTTCCTGATCAGTCACCACAAACTAACAGTCTCCCAATTAGGGACTAATTAGACTCCACACTAGACAACAATCTCCCACTTGGAGACTGATCTTATAGCAATACTGCTACCACATGGGGCTCCTAGTGGATCAAACCACCCTGGATGTTGTTGTTCTTTTATTCATGTTCAGTCTAGAAGACCAACCGAAGCTAAAGAGGAGTTCAACTTCTCCCATGTTACTACCTTCATAAACATATATGTTGGATTGTCATCTATATCTATCTTGTCCAACTTTAATTGTCCATCCTCCAAAATTGATCGAATGAAATGGTACCACAACTGTATGTTTTTTGTCTTTAAATGCAGAGCTGAATTCTTTGCAAGACAAATGACACTCTAACTATCTATAAACAAATAATTATCCTTCTGAGGGTGTCCCAATTCTTCTAAGAAGAACTGAAGCCATATCATCTCCTTAGCTACCTCTGCAGTAGCAATATACTTTGCCTCTATAGTGGATAAAGCATTAACCTTCTATAACCTAGAAACCCAACTCACAGCTGCCCCACCAACAGTAAAGACATAACTTGTAGTACTCTATCTAATATCAATATCCCCTACCAAATCTAAGTCAACATAGCCTTGTAAATCAGTAGTAGAGCCCCCAAAGTGTAAACACTTATTGGATGTTCCTCTCAAATATTCGAGAATCTATTTTACTGCATTCCAATGCTCAATTCTGAGATGACTCATATACCTACTAACGACTCCCACTGCATGTACAATATCTAGCTTTGTACATACCATAACATACATCAAGCTTCCTATAGTGGAAGCATAGGGTACCTTGGACATCTTATCCTCCTCTTCTTATGTCTTGGGACATATCTCCTTAGTCAACTTCAAATGACTAGGTAAAGTTGTGCTGACAGCTTTAGCATTCTCCATAGAGAAACATTACAACACCTTCTCAACATAATCAGCTTGAGATAGCGTCAATTTCCTATTCTTTCTATCTCTACAAATCTTCATACCAAGGATTTGTTTTGCTGCCCCCCCATCCTTCATAGCAAATGCATGTGTTAACTAGCATTTCAGCCCTTTAATCTGATCCATGTTAGACCCAACTACAAGCATATCATCAACATATAAACATAAAATAATGTAGCTATCATCATCCAACCTCTTAAAGTAAACACAATGATTTGAATGGCACCTACTATATCCACGCTCATGCATAAAATTGTCAAATTTCAGATACCATTATCGAGGTGCTTGCTTCAAGCCATATAAACTTTTCTTCAATTTGCACACTAAGTTCTCCTTACCTTTGACCTCAAATCCCTGTGGTTGAGCCATATATATCTCTTCATCCAAATCACCAAGAAGGAAGGTTGTTTTAACATCAAGCTGCTCTAAATGCAAATCTTTAGTAGCCACAATACTTAAAATAGTACGGATAGAAGTCATCTTAACAATAGTAAAAAATATCTCATCAAAATCAATGCCCTATTCTGTGAAAATCCTTTTAGAACTAACCTGGCTTTAAATCTTTTCTTACCTCCATCCTCTTCTTTTAACCTATAAACCCACTTATTCTATAAATCCCTTTTACCTACAGACAATTTGCATAAATTCCAAGTCTTATTTTTCAGCAAAGGGTCCATTTCTTTTTTCATTGCAGACTCCCACTAAATCTTAGTATCCACCTGCATAGATTCATCATAACATTCAGGTTCACTAGCATCAATAAGTAAAATAGAATATAAAGAGGGAGAAAATATTTCTAGAGGTCTAATTTTTCCTTGTTGACCGTCTAACATTCATTGGTGTGTGTGGTATTTTTTGTTATGGTTGTTGTACATCATGAGGAATGGCTGGAATATCATCTTTTGAAGTATCATTCAGCACTACATAATCATTTTCTTTCTTCTCATGTTATTACAACAGATCTTTGTACAATACTTTCTCATTGAATATCAAATCTTTGTTTCTTACAATTTTATGATTTTCAAAATCCCAAAGCCTATAACCAAATTAATTAATGCCATATCCAAAAAATACATATTTCTTTGACTTAGCTTCTAGCTTGGTTCTATTTTCAGAATCTATATGAATAAACACTTCACAATAGAAAGTTTTGAGAAAAGAATAACTCACTTTCTTACCAGTCCATGCTTCCTTTGGAATACCACAACCCAAAGGAGTAGAGGGACCTCTATTAATCAAATATACAATAGTATTGATAGCCTCCACCCACATTTGTAAGGGAAACCCAACATGCAACCTCATCTCCTTGCACACTCCATTATAGTCTTGTTCATGTGTTTTGCCACTCCATTTTCCTATGGAGTCCTTGGAACAATTTTTTGTTTATAAATACCATTAGTGGAGCAATAATCTTCAAATTCATGACTACAATACTCACCACCATTATCAGATCTAAGACATTTTAATTTCTTACCAGTCTCATTTTTAACCAAGCATTTCAATTTCTTGAAAGTTTGAAATACATCAAATTTTTTTCGAAGAAAATAAATCCATACTTTTCTAGTTGCATCATCAATAAAGGTAACATAATAATGAGATCCACCAAGGGAAGATACCTGAGCCGATCCCCATACATCGGTATGCACAAGCTCTAATTTCTCTTTTTTATTTTCCTTCTCAATCTTCACAAAACTCACTCTTTTTTTTTTTTTCATACACACAACTTTCACAAAAATCCATATTAACACATTTCAGACCTGGTAAAACTTTCTTTGAATGAATTACTTTTGTACCTTTCTCACTCATGTGCCCAAATCTATTGTGCCACAACATTGTATTAGAATTTATAGTAGCTTTTTGTTTTCCCTGCTTAACTATAGTAACTGCTCCTGAACATTCATTTTTCTCTGAAACAATTAAAGTAGAAGGAACAATATGACCTGTACAAAGATATAAGGTACATACTTTCACACCTTTTGCTACTACAAGGGAACCTTTTGAAATCTTCCAATTTTTATCATTAAAAGTAACTACACAACCCTCATCACCGAGTTGTTCTACTGAAATTAAATTCTTACTTAGCCTTGGAACATGTCTTACCTCTTGTAGTAGCCAATGATTCCCATTCTACAATTTAATCTTAACTTTTCCCTTCCCAAAAATCTAATAGGGTTCATTATTCTCCAAATAAACAAGTCCAAAATCTCCTTGGACATAATCAATGAAATAAACTCTATAAGGTGTAGCATGAAATGAAGCACCAGAATGTAAAACTCATGAATCATCAACACTTTCTAAAGACAGAAGCAAATCATCCTCTTCGAATTTGTTACTTACCACATTTGCCTCCTTGTCTCCATCTAGTTTATCTCCTTCATTTTTCTTTCAAGTCCAACGATCTTTCTTTTTATGCCCTGGTTTTCCAAAGTACCAATAGTTGTTTGGTCCTCTTGATTGAGACCTCCTCCCCTTTGACTTCCCTTGTGATTTTCCATAATTTCTAGAATTACTTCCTCTCTCAGTTGTTCTACCTTGACTTTGTGCATTCAAAGCACTTCCTGATGTAGATCCACCTAAGGTTTTCCTATGAGTTTCTCACTCAAAATAACATCGATCACATCATCATATTTTAGGGTACTAGATCCAGGAATAGAATTACTCACAACCATTACCAAGCCATTCTAGCTTTCAGGCAAAGAATACAAAATCAAGAGAGCCCAAATTTCTTCATCAAAATTGATACCCACAGAAAATAACTGGCTAGTAATAGTATTAAACTTATTTAAATAATCTGCAATAGCTCCACCTTCTGTCAATTTCATATTAAATAAACACTTCATGAGAAATACCTTATTTGAAGTGGAGGGCTTTTCATACAGTTTCACTAGGGTTTGCATCAACTCTTCTGTTGTGTTCACTTTTGTAATATTAAATTCCACCAATGGTGTCAGGCATAATCGAATGCTTCCAAGTGCCTTTTTGTCTAAAATATCCCAATCATCATTCAACATAGATCTTTGATTCTTGGTTTTGCCTTCCAACAGCTTCCACAAATCCTTCTGATAAAGATAGTCTTCCATTTGCATCTTCCATAACTAAAAGTTCTGCCCATTAAACCTGTCATCCCTCAGCTTATCCTTGTTTACAATTGCTCCCACTCAACCATGAGACTTTCATACAGAGGATAACTAAAAAACAACTAGGCTCTAATACCACTTGTTAGGATTAAACCATGGAAAAAAATAACAATTACATGCAAATATAACCAATATCAAAAAATAATAGATCACACAAAAAAGAACACAAGACACCAAGATTTAACATGGTTCACCCAATCCTTGGGCTACATCTACCAAATAGAAAGTCTGATATTATTACAATCCAATGATTACAATCTGTAATCCCTTACAACTCAATACCACCACAAAAACTAATTTTTGCATCACAACAACGAAACTATCCCTAACCTTAAGCCCTTTTATACAAGTATTTTTCCCACTTTAGGGTTAAAATTAGTTACAACATGTCGGCCTTACATTGGAGAATATAAACAATAACCAATTGACAAATAGTAGCCCAAAATTTTGTGCTAGTGGCGAATAATAGCCCAAAATTTATGAAGTATGTATAGTACTTTCTTGATCAGTCACCACAAACTAATAGGTCCTACCATAGGTAAGTATACTAAGAGGGTGTAGGGTGGATCAGTATACCCACTAGTTTCAACTTTTTACTCTTAACTACACTTTGCACTTAATTATGTGCTTGTATTTTCTTAATCGGCTAGGATTAAGAAAAAATAAAGAGCATGAAAATATAAACACATAACACAATATTTATCTCATGGTAACCCATTTATAGTAAAAATCATGATATGTGATTCGATCCTCACAAATTTTGTACTCTCTTGAAGTGTGCCCAATTAGGAGCTTATCTTTGTTAAAATATTACAAAGACATTGTTAGGTGCCACCTAATTAATGGATTTTGATAAGACCTATTAAATTCTTTCCCTATTAGGAGAAACCTAGTTAGAGGACTTTAAAACACAAGCTAATGTGTCACTCTATTAGGGGATTTGTAAAAAGAACCTATTAGGGTCCACCCTTGATGGGTTTCACTATTACAGAGGTCAACAATCAAAAGGAAGTGGTCTAACAAGTAGCTACTAAACTTAGCCTAAAATAGATTCTTCTTTGGCTCTCTTGACCCATTTTGAACTATGCTCTTCCTTCTCTTGGCTCTACAACTTCAGACCTTGATTACTTGTGCACGTGTCTCTCCTTTCTCTTGCACACAATAAACCTTGTGTTTTTGGGATTACTAACCTCTCCTTAGTAAAACAAATTCTTTGAATGTGACTTCTCTCTTGTCACTCTCCAAAAAACCTTGAGATTTCACTTAGCTCGACTCTTCCAACTCTTTGGATAATCACTCTATAATATAACCTTTTCTCTTTTAACTTTCTTTAATTTATACTTTCTTCTAGCTTCACTTGAAATCCCTAATCTATGAATTTAAAATCTTAATTATCATACCTACTACTAGCTCAACTTCAAGTTACAGTAGTGCACCACTCTTGTCAAATATAGTGTCCTCATATAGGACTCATGGGTGTAATGTGTCCTTAATGACTTGTTCTTGTTGAAAAGAGTTAAAATTTGAATTCTTTCAACTTTTCCTCAATATATTAACCCATCATCATTAAATGCAACATTGAGTGAACTCCTTCCCTCTACATGACTTTGCAGTCATGTGTATCTTGCTTCATGCTCACCTTGCTGACTTGGCCAAACCATTTTTGTGTAGTCATTGGTTGATCTACTTTCCCTTCCACTTAGCGCCCTTCTGCTCAAATGGAATTTACTTATCTTACTTCCTCTAAGTGGATCACCTCTCTTGTTGCCTCAATTGGACCTCCACTTATGCTCTTCTTTGATCACCCTTGTGAGCTAGAGTCACACATACATGTGCTTTACTAGTCATTTCTCTCTACCGGTCTTGGTTCCTTCATGTCCCTTGATATCAATGACAAAACTTTTGATAACTAAGTCTATTGGTTTGTCTATCAGTCATTCTTCAAGACAATTATGCTGATAGAATATGTGTTTGTAGGGGCTAGTCTTGAGGAGTCAGTAACTATTGCAAAAATAGTTGTAGGAATAATTATTAGTCCCTGCCTTTTAAAAGGCAGGAAACTATTATTTTTTTTGGCCCCCCATCTATAAATTTTTGGTATCAATTATTATATTTCTAAAGTTATGTGCTCGTATGTTTTAAAATCTATTTATGAAAACAAAAATCTCTTTTTTTAATTGGCTAATGACTATTTTCCTAGGGAGAAAATTCAAAATTTTCCAACAAAAATACAAATATTTTCTAACAACTTTATCATGCATTAATGAATGCATTAATTACAACTTTATTTTTTCCACAAATGTGACAAGTTCATGAGATTTTCAAAAAAGTAATGTTTTTTTATCTTCCACCTCACAATACTTTGAACAAAAATAATGTCTAATTAATATTAACTCTCAGAAGTCATTTTCCTTACCAAGTTCCAATATAGAGTTAAGTATTTCTTATTTTTTATTTTATATATATTTATTAGTTTTACATTGATGTTTATTTTGGCCAATTGTAAATGTTATTAGTCCCATAAGGGCACGGTACTAATGTTTTTGGTTGTGGTTAGCAATTAAATTTTATAAGAAAAGTTACATATTGCTAAAGTTTTACAATGATTTATTTTTAAATGAATTTTTAAACATTAATTCTTTATTTGTGATTGGCTGATCTCTATTTTTGTTGGGGGCTAATATTCAATTTTCCCCAACAAAAATTCAAATATTTTTCTAACATTAATTAATGAATGCATTAATTATAACTTTATCTTTTCAACTTTTGTGACAAGTGGATTAACTTTAAACAAAATAATCATTTTATCTTCCATCTCACAAATAAATGTCTAATCAATATTAATTATCAACATTAATTCCAAATCAATTGCACTTGTCACCAATTTATATTTTTAAATTTATTTTTTCTTTCAATTTATTTTTTTTCTTTTTAATATTTTAAGAGTTTATAATAAATTAATCAATATAAGATATGCAATATAACATATTAATGGTTAATAACTTATATATATATATATATATATATATATAGATTATTATATCATATCACATGTAATATATAAATAAATGATTTTATTGTATATAATGTAAATATGATTTGTAATGATATTTTAATAATATTTTTTAATACAATAAGACAACATAAAGAAGATCAAATATTTAAAATTGATTAGTTTGTAATTTTTAATATATTTTACAAATAAAACTTTCATCTATTTTTTTCCTATTTTTTTCTAGGTAATTTTTTATATTTTATTAGGTAGAAGCAAAGATTTACAATTTTTAGGCAATTCATGCCTACCAAAGATCTAAACATCTTGACACTAAGCCACTACAACTATTCAGCTACATCCATTATACTTTTGACAAAATGGTCATAAGCACCAAAGAACCTCCATCTATTTTATCTACTTTCTAACCATCACATAAGGCAGGGACTCGAGCTCAACTAGAGCTCTTGTTTCTTTTAAGTTTACACTATGTTTTACTAGCTACTATTTTACAATCTTGCTCTAATTTATTTTATATCATTTTACAAATTGTTAAACTAATACTACCCTTCAAACTTACTAGATATATAAACAAATATTAGACATATTTTTCACAAACTAAGATAAATAAAATAATATATATACAAGTAAAAGTAATTCTTCAAACTTCTTATAAAGAATTTATGACACAAATTAAAATATTTTTAATACAAATATATCAACTTAAATTTGATATATCTTCAGAGGTATTTTAGGTATTTATAATAATTATTCTTGATTTTAATTAATAAATCATCAAAGTTGTAATTTTATAAAATTAATATATCACATAATTATTTGTGTGTTTTAACACATGTCAACATGCAAACACCACTACCTACTTAGGTTGTGGATATTTCTTTTTCCTTATGACTCACTAAGTCTACAAAACCTCCCAAATACTTACATTATATCTTAAGGCAGGGACTCAAGCTCATTTAGAGCTCTTGTTAGAATAGACACAAGAGGAAGTGGTGGAGAAACAATAAACGGAATTAGTAGAATAGCCATAAGAAGGAATAGTGGAATAGATTCTAAGAGAGTCAGTAGAAATATAGGACAACTAGAAGTCAAAATAACAAAATTGTCATTGAAAGATCCTAAAGAGAAGTTGTAGGAAGAGTTTATATAGAAGTAATAATATGGATTAAGAGAAAGAAATATAGAGAGAGGTTAGGAAATACATGGGAAGGTAAAAAAAGATGAGAAAATGGATGAGGCCCAAAATATTCTAGAAAATACACAAGAGACTCAAGTGTCACAAGAATAACCAAGGATTAGTCCATGGGATGTTAAATAGAATAGGTAGTTCCTAAGAAGCCAAGTGAAGAGGAGGTATAAGTAAAAGAAGAACACCCTATTTATGACTAAGAAAATCATGAAAATATTGATAAACCTAGAGAAGTTCAAGAACTACCTATAGTAGAGTAGGAACTACAGGTTGCACTTGTAACAAAAGAAATTCAAGTGTAGAAAATTATAGAGAAAATCAATCACATAATACATAATTTTACATGGAAAAAATTTGGTAAAATTATACCAATAAAAAATCATGGGCTAATGTCTCTTAGTTTGTTTCTCAAGAATTTTTATAGTTACAAGAATGTTCAAAATTTATGAACAAAATAAGACTTTGAGTTGCATATAGAAACCAAGTTGTAGAGTTTGAAATATATACCACTTACTAAATTGGGAAACTTGTATAAATAAATGTAATACACATGTCAATTTATTATTTTTGTCAAGTCACCAAAATAACTTATTCAACCCATTTTGATGACTCAACCACAACTAGATGATGAATATGATTGTATATGAGCAATGTTAGTATGCTAATAGAAACCAAATTTAAATAAAGCTTCTACAAACTAAACAAAATTCATAAACTTCAAGATAGACTAAGATGAGCTCTCAATTGAGAATATGAGCCATTAATTGACTCTCTCAATAAGAAGCTCTCTTGTTGAGTGGCTTTGTCTAAATAGATAGGATGTATGCTCAAGCTTTATGCTTCAAAAAGGGCTTCAAATGGAGTTGGAATTTGGGTGTGAGTGTATGGTTTTGATGTAAAATGGCTTCTTAAAATGGCATTATGACTTTACTTCATGGATTGTGTTATTTTGCAAAGGGGAAGGATCCAATTTATAGGCAAGAGGCTTGAGAGATTGAGGGCTAAGATGCAAGGATGGGAAAAAGCTCATGGAGGGCTCAGATTGCATGAGAGGAGAGCACATGGATTGTGCTTCCTTACAGCCAATCAAGGAGTGACACATGTCACAGGGTGAGAGGATGGAGGAAAGGGGAAGGATGAGTCAACAAAGGAGGCTCAAGGGATAAAATCTTCGTAAAGACCCTCATAATGGCTTGTAAGAGCAATAAAAGGGCTTGGAAGAGTCATTTATAGCCTAGTGGGCTTCATAAAGTTTTATGGTTGAGATATTTTGAGGGAGATGAGAGAAATTTTGACTTAGGCTTGATTAGGAGGGTTCTAAGCTTGCTTAGGATTGTGCAAATGATTAGAGGATGGATTAGGATGGTTTAGGATTAGCTTAGGGATAGGCAAGCGGATGGCACTTAATGAGGGTGGGTGAAGGAGGAGATATTTGTTAACTTTGGCTTGGGTTAGTAAGTCTTAACCCATGTTTAGGGAATGTGACAAGGTTAGGAGGGGATTAGGATTAGGTTTAAAGACATCTTCTAGAAGAGTCTAGACTTTGGATGAGGATAAAGACTTTCTAGAATAGTCTAGAATTTTCTAGGATGAGGATGAAGACTTTCTAGAAGAGTCTAGAACTTCTTAGGATGAGGATAAATTAGATTTTTAGAAAATAAATAAAGTTTTATTTATTTCAGGGGTTTGGGTTGAGGAGATATTTATTAAAACTTTTTTAATAAACATGAGGATTAATATTTAATCTTAATTAAATATTTTGAGTTGGGATTAGGGGTAGGAAATGATGGGATTAGCCTTTAATCAAAATTAAAGAAGGATTAGAAGATTTTGGAAGAGGTTAGTGGTCCTAAAGAAATTGGCCAAGTTTTGGGCAAAATTTTTTTTTTAACAATTTATTAATTAAATAATTAATAAATAAGAAAATAATGTTTAAATAAGATTTAAACATTTTTGGGAGGGATTCCTAATTAAATATTTTTAATTAAGATAAAGGTATTTAATGGCATAAAAATAAATAAATAAATAAAATAATTAATTAATCATAGAATTTTTTCAAAAAATAAAAATACTTTATTTTCTAACGGTTTTTAGGTGTCTACAATGATGACCTCACATTCTGACAACACCTAGGGAAGAGGAGTTGCAAGAACAAGGTCAACTAGAAGATAGAGGAAACTACAACATATGTTTTGTCTCCTACCTAGGTGTTTAGTGAGGATAATTATAGGCCTCCTCTTCATTTAACATTGTTTTCTACAAGAATGTCATGTTATAGAGAAATTATAGACTAATGTACTACCTATCAGTTAAAAATAAGGTGATTAAAAAAGGTAATTTGGAATAAGGATGTGGAGATTTCCAGTCTTAAAGATAACCTCAATCAAGTATTCAATATGTTCCCAAAGATACTTGAATGTAGGTATCCTTGTCCTATTTATGCCATGTATTTAAGGGAGTTGGATTTAGATTTTTAGTTGATACTAATTTGGCAGAGACAAGTCCCTTCTTTGAGTACTCCCAAAAGAGTTTTATGACACTTATTAGAAGTCTACACATCATATAAAATATATCCTATGTGAGTTTTATTTTCACAATATGGTTGTGCCTGATGATACAAAGTGGAATCCTCTGTGCTATATAGGAGAGATTCACATTAATGCTTTAATCTCCTAGATAAAAAAAATGAGGTAGGTAGAGGAGAGCAATTTAATAGTTATAAATATGCAGAAGTTGACATTGCACTCCTAGTAAGGGAAGAATCAAAGAAGGGGATGATAATATATTTTGTTTAGAAGAATCAATGGGAAGATAAGAAGGCTAGGCCAATGGTTTTTCCCAATACTCCCAAATGATAAATGAGGACTTTAATGTTGCTATGTAATACAATAAAGAAATATGGGGAGATTTTCCATTGAAGTTACAAAGGATAGAGCCATATACTCTCAATAAACTCTATACAACCACCAAAATGGTAGAACTATACATGAGAAATGTGAGGAGAAAGATGAAAAAATGGCTACCATTATTCATGCAACCACCCATTCTACTATGTCCACTTTTGGTCATGAAAGGAGAAAATAATATCTATAATAAAGCCTCATAAGAGAAAATATGGGAGCAGTTAGAGGAAATAAAGGATCACTTTTGTAGCTTCCAGACTGAAGAATGTGGACAACAATTTAATATTGATTTGAGGGATTTTTCATGCAAAACAAATATGGTTTGCTAAAGGGACCAAAATTATTATAGATTGAGGGGAATTATGAGCCCCATTTTGGGCATGTTTTGGGCTCAAAATTTTAAGTACTTTTATATCTTTTATATTTATGAAACGAACATTAAGTAGTAATTATGGAAGTAATGCATATAATTTTATGCTTAGTATAAAAACTATTCTGATAAGTCTTTGATGGAATTTCCATGTTTATTTCTTGTCATTTTATCAATTTTATGTAAGATATGTTCTTTATGACTACATGACAACCAATGAATGAAATGCCCTTCATACAACCACTACTACTACCTTTATTGCAACCATATGAGAACTATTATTTGATTATAATTAATTCCTAATAAACATATGAATGGGATAATCATTTAATAAGTTGAATTGAGATAGGTATAGCTATTAAATATTATAGGTGCCAAGTTTAAATGAGAAGATGTAGTAGCCACTAGATTAATGCAAGACTAATTCAAAAAAGACCAAATCAACAACACTAAATTGGATATGGCTAGGAAGTCATTTTCCACCTAGGGGAACATTCCAAGAATACAACATAAGGAGTCTTGATGACAATTAAATCTAGGATAGTATTTTGTTAACTTGTTCAAGTGATTTGTCTCAACTCACTCTTATGTGTACACTTCTTTAACATAAAATTCAAAAATGGAGTAAAGACTACTCATTTATTTAAGAATAGCCAGTTAGTTGTTAGGTTTTAGAATTGAATAAATAGCTATGTTTTCCTTAAGAAGAATAGGGGGTTGATAGTTTACTCTTATGTTCATTGTAGTTGCAAGTAGCAAGTGGGAGCAATGTACATTTCAAACTCAACTCGATAAAAGTATTTATGGATTTTGAAGTTTAATTTTTTGTGGTCTTAAGCTATTATTACTTTTCCTAGGAATCTAGTGTGGTTATTTCTAAAGCTGGTAGAAATACAAAGCTATCAACTATTCCTGCAACCACTAGGGATAAAGTAGTTCATATCCTCAAAACTCGGGGTAGTTTTTATTTTATGCAATAGAAGTTAGTAGCAGTTCATTTCTAGAAATTTTAATTTCAGAATGGTAGTTTTAAGGTAAAACTCATGTCTAAAGTAGTTGGTTAGTGCATATACTATGCATACCCATTTCAAGTTTAATGTCCCTAGGTTGATAATCAAATGATATCCTTGAGTAGATTATATGATGAAGGGCCACACCATCCTTACCAACTCATAACCAAGAATGCAACAATATGGAGATAAAGAGATGATAAAATGCTTTATAAAGCATCCATTAATACTTGAAATTCATTACATTATTCTCCAAATGAGAGAACTCCAAATTCTTACAGTATGAGAGAGCTTTCAAAAAGAAAGCTTCCAAACCAAGAGCTTCCAACTAGCTTGCGTGCCAAGAGCTTCTACAAGAAGAGCTTACAACCTAAGAGCTTGAACCCAAAGGGATTCACCAAGAAGAACTTCCACCTAAGAAGAGCTTCACTAAGAAGAAACTTCCTCTCAAGATCTTACACACTAATATATTTCACCTCCAAGCTTGCTTACAAGAGATTACACCTTGAGAGCTTCACTACAAGAGCTTACACTTGAAGAGCTTGATTACAAATGCTCATAAGCCTTGCTTAAATAGGCACTTCCCAGCCAAGATATTACAAACACAACCAATGTGGGATAAAAGGTAAATACAACTATCTAAAACAAGTATTAACTTGCCACCCAAATACAACTAAGCACCACCATGTGGCCCAATTAGAAAATTAAATTTATTTTGTGGATCACAACAAATATTAAATGCATGATTTAAAGAACATTCCACAAACTTCTAAGATGCCACCTACACACCTCAATAAATGGAATGACAACTATTTTTCTTATTTTTGTATTTACACCACCTATGCACCTTGAAAATAGAAATTTCTCTTTCCCTTCTTTTCCCCTTTTTATATTTATCTATTTATTTTCCTCTAATTTTCATCACTTTCTCTCTCTCCACAATTTTTTTAAAATATAATTTTGATCAAACCCCCTTTTTCATGATGCAAGATGCTCCTGTATCAAACACCCATGGTACAAAATTTTTTGTGGATATGAATTCACAAAATGAAGCAACAAACAATGACAAAAAAAAATTCTTCTCTTCCAACACCTCACTGGAACAAGTATCCATTAATGATATATTTCCTTCTTTCTTCTTTTCCAACACCTATCTCAAACAAGTGTCTACTGTTGAAAATAATCCTTCACAATGAACTATGCCCAAGTATAACTCTCCTCCTCCTCCAATCTCATTGAACTAAATACACCTATAATAAAATCAACAATACCATAGAAATCTTCCTTTGCATACCACACATCACTAACAAGATACTCATGTAAACCATCATCATCTTTCAAATTCATCTCAAAGACAACATCTCATGATGCATAAGAATTTACCTCTTTGACATATTCATCTTTGGTTGCCTCTTTCATGTTGTCAATAATGCATTTAACTGCTCTACTTGCTGGATCTCCAAGTAAGGCACTATACTCTTCCTCCATTGTTGCAATCTTCAAATCATCTTCATCTTCTTTTGGCTCACAAATCTTTTCATCATGATGCTCTTCCTTTTCTCTTCCATCTTCTTCAACTTTAGGTTCACAAATATATGCATCTTCATCCTCTTTCTCTTCTTTTGTATCGCATTTGTGATACTCCACTAGATCTTTTTTTTTTTCGAATCCAAATAATTGTCATCATCTATTTTCTGGTGACACACTCTTCTCTTTTGCAACTCATCTTCTAATTCATTCACTTACTTCTTTAAATCAAAGAATACAACTCGCAATGCCTCTTGGTTTCTTTCTCTAATTTTCTCAAGTCTAGAAATTCTCATAATCCATCCAATCACAAAAGTCATCTTCTTCTTTCTCTTCTCCATAATCAAGTCTTCATAAGAAAAATATCATGCAACACAAGCACCTTGTGAAAACTACCTCACAATTGGTGATCTGTCTACACAATCAAGAACTCCTTTACAAAGTTCACCCAACACAAGGTCCTGGTGCAAACTACCTCACATTCAGCGATCTATCCACATGCTTAGGAACTCTTGTTCTGATACCATTTGACAAAGGGCCACACCACCCTTACCAACTAATAACCAAGCTTGCAACAATATGGAGACAAAGAGATGATAAAATGCTTCATAAAGCATCCATTAATACTTGAAATTCATTACAATATTCTCCAAATGAGAGAACTCCAAATTCTTACAATATGAGAGAGCTTCCAAAAAGAAAGCTTCCAAACCAAGAGCTTCTACAAGAAGAGCTTACAACCAAAAAGCTTGAAGCCAAAGGGATTCACCAAGAAGAACTTCCACCTAAGAAGAGCTTCATCAAGAAGAAACTTCCTCTTAAGATTTTACACACTAATATCTTTAACCTCAATGCTTGATTACAAGAGATTACACCTTGAGAGCTTCACTACAAGAGCTTACACTTGAAGAGCTTGATTACAAATTCTCATAAGCCTTACTTAAATAGGTACTTACCACCTAAGATATTACAAACACAACCAATGTGGGATAAAAGGTAAATACAACTACCTTAAAACAAGTGTTAAATTCACACCCAAATACAACTAGGCACCACCATGTGGCACAATTAGAAAATTACATTTCTTTTGTGGATCACAACAAATATTAAATGCATGATTTAAAGAACTTTTTACAAACTTCTAAGATGCCACCTACACACCTCGATAAATGGAATGACAACTATTTTTCTTATTTTTGTCTTTACACCACCTATGCATCTTGAAAATAGAAATTCCTTTTTTCCCTCTTTTCCCCCTTTTTTTTATTTTTTAAATTTATTTTCCTCTAATTTTTGTCACTTTCTCTCTCCACAATTTTTTTAAAAATATAATTTTTATCACACCCCCTTTTTCATGATGCAAGATGTGCCTGCATCATTATAGCTACTATTTGTGATGATCAATCCCTGAGTAGAGGATTATATGTTGCTAGTTATCATCCTAACTAAGGGCACTACACTGAGGTTGAAAAAGAAGATGTAAAGAAAAATATTTAATAATTTTTTTTACACTGTCTTTAGATGAGGTTACTATTGTTATCTCTACCTATTGTTGTCTATTAGTGTCAAACACTTAGTCATTTACAAGGTAGAGTCAGACAGTCATCACTGCAACCAAGCTACTCTACATAGGTTGAATCATGTACATAAGCAAGTATGTATCAAGCTCTATAGAAGTTGAGCAAGTATATGGTCACTGAGTATTTTCTATATGGGTCGAGTTCAACAGCGATCGAGCAAGTTTCAAGCATACAAGTGTCTAGTTACACAGTTTGTGTCGAGCACAATATAGACTGAGAAAAAATGATGTCAAGCATCAAAAAATAGTAAAGGTGAAGCAATGCAAAGTTTACATAGAAGTCAGCAATGGAATAGATTTTGAGGTAAAACATTTTCAAGTTGGCTTGGAAAGAATTTTTTTATGTTTCTAGAGGTTGTTACAGAGAGTTTTACACATTAATAAAGTGGATCACATATCCCTATGTTATGCAATTAAAAATTCAAATGGAGAAGCTATTTTATGGAAGGATCTAAAAAACTCTTTATGGAACTCTTTAAATAGAGCAGATCTTAACCTAAATGTGTATGTGTGAAAGTGACAGTGTGATGAGCATGATAAGGCAATCTGAAATGAAGTGAAGAATCAAGATCAGATCGAAAGTTGTTGAAAGGGTTTTGTTATCACTTAATAGAGAAAGTGACCTATTCATAGCAATGAATTGAAAGGGAAGACAATTTTATCATATCAGTGGAGAGGATTAGTTAGCAAGGAGAAGACTCAAAATTAGTTTATAGAGAAAATTGAGAGTCAGGTACTGAGTTAGTTATAATCGACTTGAATTAAGGTAAATCTCTTAACAAAGTGGTCCTAACATATCTTTGTAAATATAATAATGGAGTCCTTCATTTTTTGTAAGTGTTAAATCCTCTAACATTGTGAGACCTAGCAATCTCTTAAGCTTTTAATAGGGTAGACCCCTCATAGGGTAGATCATATTTTATGATCAAGCATTGTAACCATAGCAGGTTAACTTTATTACTACAGTAGTGAAGATTTGTGGGTGTCATCCCCACCCCAATTTTACCTTCATCTTGGAGGGTTTCTGGGTAACAATTATTGTGTTATGTGTTTATTTTCATGCATGTGATAGATCAGATTTACATGTTACAACAAGTTATTGTTACAAGTTTTACATGAACAAGTTTACTAATACATGTGAATAAGTTGGTGAAAAGTTTAAAGTGTTCAAGATTCGGATTCACCACCCCCCCCCCCCCCTTTTGTATCTTGTTATTCTATTTATACCTCCATAAGTCAATAGTTACAACAATATATATTGATTCTTGGGTACTCACACATGTTTATAGTGTACATAAATTTCTCTTCCAACCTCATCTACTAACTATTGTTAAAATAAAGGATAGTGCAACAACAAAAAACTTATTTGAACTAGTAAATAATTCTATAATTTAATATGGAGGTATATATGACATGATGATTGCCAAAAATGTGTTGTGTGTTGGAGCAGATGGAGGTTTGGTAATGCAAGGCCACAAGAATGGTCTTGTCACAAAGATATAAAATATTTGTGCTCCTTACATTGTTGGCATTCACTATATGGCCCAAAGAATGAATCTAGATTTCAAGATTCTCAATGACTATCCTCAAGTAAAAAAAATTGAATTTTTAATCAAAACTACCTATTAACACTTTTGTCAATGTCCAAAATGATTTAGGGAATTTTAACACTTTTCTAAAGGACTAACTGATAGAAATAAGGTTCTTAAGGATAATGATACTAGATAGATCTTTTTGGATGGACTAATGCATCAATGTTTTTTTCAATATTCATCATTGTTTGATCTAATGAACTAAAATCATGACAAGGATGACATACTGAAATATCTTAAGTCACTTTAAATATTAAGTAATGTAGAGACGCTCTTAACACCAGAAGTTCTTCTCCTCATGGGAGAGGAAATGTGGGGTATAATGAACAAGGCCCAACAAAGAGCTATATATATTGAAGAATATAATATATTGCATAGATTGACATACATGGACCTTGATAATCTCTATCAACATCTACCACCATGTTTTGATGATGAAAATTTTTGAGTGGATGAGACTCACAAATTTTGATAATCTTCATAACTTTTTATAATTCAGTGCCAATATACATAGTGTTGAGATACCAATGCACTAATTAGATATATTGTAGTCTCATGAACCAAGAAAGAGACCCAAGAAGTTATAATTAAGTGCTACAAGGGAAGCTTTTCCCAAGATTGTCAAGTCTGTAACTTCTCCCTTGAAGGAAATTTCATTAGACATTTCATCATAGACTAGAGAAAGGTTTCATTTAATCAATCTATTGTTGGTATCTCTAACCATTGTTGTCTATTAGTGTCAACCACTTAGTCATTTACAAGGTAGAGTCAAATAGCCATCACTATGACTGAGCTACTCTATATAGGTCAAGTTATCTCCATAATTAAGTATGTAACTATCTCAATAAGATTTGAGTAAGTTTTTGGGTCACAAAGTATTTTTGTATACGAGTTGAGCAAGTAATCAATGACTAAAATTTTTTTTTAGAATACAAGTGTTGAGTTACCTAGTATGTACCAAGGATAATAAAGGTTGAGTAATAGCAATGTTGAGTATCAAGAAAAAGTAAAGGTTGAGCTGTGCAGAATTTACATGAAAGTCAGGAATGGATCAAATTTTTAAGTAAAATGATTGTCAAGCTAAATTGGAAGGGATATTTTATTTTTGAAGAGGTTGTGATAGAACATTTAATACTTTTAGAGGTTGTTACAAAATATTTACACATTATGGATCATAGATCCCTATGTTGTGTGTTTGACAATCAGGATGAAGAGGCAAAACATTGAATTATCTTGAAAACGCTTCATGAAACTCTTTATATAGAAATGATCTTAACCTAGATCGTATGCCAGTAGAGAAGGAGATTAAAAGAGTTTAAATATGAACATGAAGCTATTGACAAAAAATGATTGAGATCAGATTAGAAGTCATCGAAGGGTTCTATTATCATCTAACAAACTAAGTGACCTAGTCATTGCAGTGAAGTGAAAGGGAATGAAAAACATATTAGATCAGAGGAAAGGATTAGTTAGCAAGGAGAAGAATCAAAATCAGCTTACAAAGAAAACTGAGAGTTAGGTACTGAATTAGTTTTAACATACTTGAATCAGGGTAAATATCTTAACAGAGTGGTCTTAACAGATCTTTGTAAATCTCCTAACAGGGTCCTTACTTTGTTGTAAGTGTTAAATCCTCTAAAAAGGTGATACCTAGTAGTCTTTTAAGCCTTTAATAGGGCATATCCCTCATAGGGTAGATCATATCTTATTGTCAAACATTGTAACCTTAACTGGTTAACTTTATTACTGTAGTAGTGAAGATGTCTAGGTGTCATCCCCACCCCAGTTTTACCTTGACCCTTAAGGGTTTCTACGTAACAAATACCGTGTTATTTGTTTTACCAAAATGCATGTGACTGATTAGATTTATATGTTACAAAAAATTTACATTACTAGTCTTACATGCACAAGTTATTGATAGATCTAGATGAATTTGAGAAAAGTAAAATGTGTTCTAGATTTTGATTCAACCCCCCCACCCCACCCCCTCTTAGTATCTAGTTTATCATGTTTATTCCTCCATCAATCAACAATTGGTATCGAAGTGTTGGTTATCTAAAGGAAGCTTA
The DNA here is from genome assembly GCA_028749045.1 of Cupressus sempervirens. Lineage (NCBI taxonomy): Eukaryota > Viridiplantae > Streptophyta > Pinopsida > Cupressales > Cupressaceae > Cupressus > Cupressus sempervirens. Next base: position 410,520,051 of record CM053793.1, on the reverse strand, counting down.
AAGGCTTGGAGATTACACCTTAGGGATGGAGGCTTTCAAACTAGACAAAATTATTGAAGATCAGGTGATTGACATTCAACTCACATTGTAGAAACTTGAGAATGCAAGACAAGATCTAAAAGATATCGTAAAAAGGAAAAAGAAAATTTCCATATAGATAAAGAAATACTCTTATGAAGAAGTTGAAACTGAAGGACTATTGGAACCAATCAATCCAAATGACAAAGCATCTAATATTCTACTTAACAAGAGAAAACTCTTGAATGAAGAAATAACAACACTAAAAAGAGAACGTGAAATCCAATCAGTAAGACTATCTGAAGTGACTGAACAAAAAAAGAAAGATGAAGAAGATAGGACTATGGATGAAGAAGAAAAAAGGGTAATGAATACCAAACTTGAAGAAAGGAAATCATATGTACAAAATATCACAAAAACTCAACTAGACATGATGAATCAACTCATGCTTGCAAATCAGGAATTGAATCACAAGGATGTGGAAATTGCAAATTTAAATCACAGAATGACATACTAAATAATGATTTGAGAAGTGAGAAGGAATCCATGGAGAGATTCCACAATCCAAAGGAAGCAATGAAGTACTTTGAAGAACTAATGAAGTCATCAAGTTGTTCTGATGGGTCAGGACATTCTTGCACTGAGGAAGGAGAATCATCCAGGAATGGAGAAATGAGAAATGAAAATCCAAAGGATAGGCCAACATGCTATCACTATGGAAAAATTGGTCACACTGCAAATATTTGTAGGAGCAAACATGGCATGCAAAATTCTAAACTTAAGTTTACTAGTTACTACTTTTTACTGTAAGAAGCAAGGACATTAGATACAAGAGTGTAGATCAAGACTAAAGAATACAACTACTAAACCTAGATTTGAAGGTTACTACTATAACTGTCAAAAATATGGGCATAGAGCATATGAATGCAGATCAGATACAAAACCCTATTGGCCAAATTAGAGGAAGAAGAACTATGCACCTAAAAATACATGTTCCAAGTATCACAAGTTTGGACATCAACGCAAGAATTTTAGGACTCAAGTACATTCAAAAAATTAGACAAAGAATAAAGGAAAAGGCAAAGTGGACATTGAGCAAGTGAGGAATGAAATGAACCAAAAATGGAAAAAGAAAACAAAAGATGGAAATAATGGAGCTGAGATCACCCAATCCAATGGAGAAGGTGATTATGTCATCTCAATCTAAGAAAGAGAGGTGTGTATGGAACTGTATACTTAATTAATATATCATACATCAGTTCCTTACATGATAATGTTCCAAAAGTTCATATCTGCATATACAAGATGCATAAGAACAAATTTGTGAAAGGTTACCAAGTGTAAGGAAATTGTCTATGTTGATTAAGCATTGCAACATGCACCAAGCATTTCAAGAATGATGGAGACTAAGTGACATTGAAGAGATTGAGCTATAGACCTAATTGAAAGGCATCAATATCAAATGAGACAACTAGATTCCACTCATCTACGTATGAAAAATTAATGGAGACCCTAATTGATCAGGAAGAAGGTATATAATGAATTGGGAAGATATTATTTTATACCTTGTATTCATATTTTTTGAGAGCACAGAACAATTCAACAATTTAAGCAACCAACAAAGATTTTAAGAGCGATTTGATCAAAAATTTGAATGAGTAAAGAGCATGGATGAGTGTCAAAGGAATAACTTCAAAGCCTATCTACTATCATGGCAACTTCATCAACAACTAGAATAAGTCAAGAGGTTAGTAAAATTCAAGTGGTGAAGTGTGACGCCTATCCTCCACCTAAGTTTCATGCTATTTTAGAGATGACTATGAAAGAAGACTCTATGGGTGTGCTATCTTTGATACCACCTAAGTCATTATGATCCATGATGTCAAAAGCTATCATACATGCAAAACTAGAGAAGTGGGAGATTGTGAAATCAAGGAAGCTTATGAGAAGTTGTGTAATGAAAGAATCTTGAAGGATGAATTTCAAATTTTTGAAAGGAAAGGGTTAACTCATGCCCTAGAATTCCCAAAAAAATTCAAATTCGAATGGATAAAATTTGTTTTGAGAAGAATCCATGACATGAAGTATTAGTTACAAGATGGACTAGTAGAAATCACAAAGAAAATGATACATGTGGTTATAGGTTATCCAACCTTGGACAAGAAGAAAACCATGCAATTTTTGAGCCATGAAGAAGTTGATGTTAAAACTAGAGCCGAGTGGAATGGATGTGGTCTATCCATTACAAATATTTATGATTCACTAATTGAATTTTTAGAGAGAATCATTGCTCACAAATTCTATCAATCAAGCAGGTTGAATAGTGTACCTTGTATAGTTGTGGATCAAGTGTGGAAGATTGTGATGAAAGATCATAAGTATGATCTTGTCGAGCTACAAAAGTTACAACTTGCAGAGAACCTATCATCAATAAGAAAAGTGAAGAATGCAATGTGTGAGTTTGGATCCCTAATTGTTTGTATTTTCTTTTATATCTAGAACTATTTCTAGGTATTGGAAATGTTGTATGGGAGCAAGACAAACTAGTGACAAGAAAAATCAATGAGCATATAACTCAATTGGGAGAAAACTTGGAAAATGAAATGAATGCTTATTTTGATGAATTTAAGAAAAGGATGAAAAAGAGAAAGAGAATTCCAAAAGAATTGGTCACAAAGTATTACATTGACATTTATTTTTTTGTTGACATGGACAATATTTTTGTACAAACAATTAAGCCAAGGAAGCCTTGGTTACAAATTTTTTAATATGAGATAGAAAGTGATGTTGTAAGTGCAAACATTGATGCACTACTCAAAGAGGAGATAGATGTCAAGGCTGGACCTTTTGGAACATATGAGGGAGCCAAGGCAAGGATAACTATGAACATAAAGGTAGCTTCTAAGGGAAAAAAAAGGAAGAAAATGATTGAAGACCTTGAAGCTAAGCTAGGCACCCGAGGCAAGGGAAAAGAAACACTGGAATTGACACAAGGTCTTGGTGAAGATGAAGAACATGATAGTGGTGATGATGAAGATGAAGTAGAATAAGGTGACAAAGGTAAATCCCTAGTTTTTTTCATTCCATCAAGAAAGAAGACTCTAAGAACAAAGAAGAAGAAAGCATTGATACCTCCACCACAAAATAAGCCAAGGACTAGGGTAGTTGCTAATGCCGAGCAAACTGTAAAGAAGAAAATAGAAGAGTCTATTAGGCCCAATGCACCCAAAACTAGAAGAAGGAGATTGGTTAGAGGACCACCTCAGAGGAAACAAAAGTCCATTAATGAGGTATGTTCAAACATAAAGAGTTCCCTAGGATTATTTAGTTTTAAATTTGTGAAATATGATACACTAGATAATGATGACAAGAATATAATTGAGGAGGCTAAGATAGAAATGATGCCAAATTTCAAGCTAGGTCCTAGTGAAATAGAGAGGAGACAGATGCCCAAAGATTTGTATGAGAAACTAAAGGGAAGATGAGAATAGGCAAAGAAGGTAGAGAAAATGATAAGGATTGATGTATTAGTTAGAGTTATGCCTAACCTATCCGAGGAGCAACATGACACATTTTTGGAATAGCATAGGAACAAATTTGTTCCAAAATATAGAAAAAAATTTATATTGATAAATAAGGAGGAATTTGTTCGATAGCAAAGTGAGTTATCATGGAAATGTATTTTCAGCCTAACTAAGAAGGTAGAGACTGTAAATATTGATTATGAATATAGTAGTGGAGAAAGCTTGGGTGTGTCAAGTCTACAAGGAATCATGTCCCCTATATATCCTGACACCCTTGACACTCCAGAAGCTAAGTGGTCAAGGCTTACAAATGAAGATAAAGATGATGAAGACATAGAAACAAATGAAAATGATAAGATTATTTTAGCACCTCATATTGAGAAAGACAGAGAATCAAATAAAGTTGAACAAAGTGCAACTATTGTTGTCTGGAGCATAGATACACAACCAAGACCGAGTAGTGACACCCCTTCACCAACTCACACAATAGTTTTGAGAAGAAACACTTGTGCACCTAGTTAAAAAAAGAAAGCAATAAAAGATGTTTCACCAGATATTGAGGTTAGTCTGGATGAAATCATTGAGATGCCACAATTGGATCTAGCAAATCTCAACTTCGTGCAAAATATTTTGTTGCAAGAATTTTTGGCAAAGAAGAAGAGCTCAAGAGGGAGCACAAATAGAAATAGGTATTATATGTTGTAAAGCATATTTTTTTGATGCTTTTGAGATTCAAAATTTTGAAGAAGATGAACCAATCATAAACCAACTTGTAAGGAGATATGGAATCAAATGTGGAGTGAATGGATTGGTTGGCAAGAATATTTGAAACCAAAGTTGTGGACAAAGTTTCCATAACTATTTCTAAATAGAAAGTGTAATTACAAGAGAAAGCACAAATTATGATTGAGTTAATACAAAAGGTACAACATTTGTATGTAATTTTGTTAGACATGCCAAGATTTACACATGTTATTCAAGAACAAATAAATAAGACTCAGGTTGAGATGAACGCATCAAACAATATTATTTCAGAGTTAGCAAGATCAAGCATTCATCATTATAATAATCTATTGAATGCTCAAGGTACATTGGCTGAGCTTTAGGTAGTTGATAGCAACATGAGATCCAAATTGATCTCTATTCAAGAAATGTTGATACTTCATTTAGAGGTCATTCAAAGAGAACTGAAAACAACCCAGGATCTTATCATAGAAGAACATAATCTTTCAGTGGTTGATAGTTTAATTGATTTAGTTGCAATATTACAATTGAAAAATAAAGTTTTAGAGGCAATAAGAATCACATGGGATCACACAATGTCCATGATTACCAAAGTTCACAAGGAGTTCATTGAAACATATGGATTTCTTCCACCCATTCAACCCCATTAGAAGTGACATATAGAGTTCAAAAATAAGGGGGAAAGATATGTATGTGTAGAAGGAAAGAGATGTAAAGATGGGCAAAGAGAGTTGAAGTGAGAGAGAGTAATGCGATGTGAACAAGATGCAAAAGAAAGGTATAAGAAGAAGTCTAAATGTATAGTGTATAGATTTGAATAAATGTGAAGTGGTTGTGTTATTCATTTTTGTATTATTTTTGCATTGTTCATAAGTCATACAACTTAGGGGGAGATCTTGTTATTAGATTGTATTATAACGATGTAAATATGACAAAGTGTTTTTGCCACTAATGTCAAAGGGAGAGGCTGTTGGTATCTCTAACCATTGTTGTCTAGTAGTGTCAACCACTTAGTCATTTACAAGATAGGGTCAAAAAGTCATCATTGTGACTGAGCTACTCTATATAGGCCGAGTCATGTACATAAATGTGTACCTAGCTCTAAAGGAGTCGAGTAAGTTTTTGGGTCATAAAGTATTTTTGTATACAAGTCGAGCAAGTCATTAGCGACCAAGCAAGTTTTTGAGAATACAAGTGTTCAATTACTTAGTATGTACCAAGCATAATGAAGGTTGAGTAATGACAATGTTGAGCATTAGGAAATAATAAAGGATGAGCTACATAGAGTTTACATGAAAGTCAAGGACGGAATAAAGTTTTAGGCAAAATGATTGTCAGACTGACTTGGAAGGGATATTTAATTTTTTAAGAGGTTGATATAGAACATTTAATACTTTCATAGGTTGTTACAGAACATTTACATGTTGTGAAACACAGATCCCTATGTTGTGTGTTCAACGATCAGGATGAAGAGACAAAACATGGAATCATCTAGAAAACTCTTAACAAAATTCTTTATATAGCGATGATCTTAACCTAGATCGTATGCCAATAGAGAAGGAAATAAAAAGAGTTTATATTTGAACATGAAGCTATTGGCAGAAAAGGGTTGAGATTAGATTAGAAGTTATTGAAGGGTTTTTTTATCATCTAATAGACTGAGTGACCTAATCTTTGCAGTGAAGTGAAAAGGAAAGACATGCATATCATATTAGAGGAGAGGATTGGTTAGGAAGGAGAAGACTCAAATCAGGTTAAATCTCTTAATAGAGTGGTCTTAATAGATCTTTGTAAATCTCCTAACATAGTCCTTACTTTTTTGTAAGTGTTGAATTATCTAACAAGGTGAGACCTAGCAGTCTCTTGAGCCTTTAACAGGGCAGATCCCTCACAGGGTAGATCATATTTAATGGTCAAAGATTGTAAGCTTAACTGGTTAACTTTATTACTACAATATTGAATGTTTGTGGGTGTCATCCCCACCCTATTTTTACCTTCACCTTGGAGGGTTTATAGGTCACAAATATTGTGTTATGTGTTTTACTTTAATGAATGTGATTGATCAGACTTATATGTTACAACGGATTTTATTGTGCTTCCTCCTCATTAGACTCTCAAAAGTATGAAAGATTTTAAATGTAAGTTACTAACTTTGATAGATCATTATTACAAAAATAAATTAATCAATGTGGTAACCATAAATAGAATTTTAGATGAATCTAATTTAAGAGATAAATAACATATTTTTTAGATTAAACTAAGGAACAATATGAACTTATGGGGAACTCTAGGGAAGAAGGATTAGTAACCAAGCTTTTGAGAAATATAGGTTAGAGTGAAATTTTGATAGATTCAATACTAATTTTTTCCAAGCTTTTTGATTTATGTTTTATTGTGATATTGGGCCGGTTAGTGGACAATGATAGAGTTTTCAGTGCTTTCGAGTTTCTATAGTCAAAGATTTTATTTTTTTTTAAAACAAGAATTTTGAAAATTGCCTCATTTTCCTAGGTAAAGAAAGGGAACTAAATATGTTGAGGATGAATTATCAAGAAAAAGGGTTGGGAAGCATTTCAAACCAAATTGGGATCTCTAGAAATGATGATATCACTATTACGAGTACTGATATTGGTACCATTGAAGTTGAGATATAACTAAGCAAAGGAATACAAACTAAAGAAAACATCTTGAATAATGGATGCTTTGAACTTGGTGGAGAGTAATTAGAATATCATATTAATGATATGATATGGAAAATCTAATAATTGCAGAAGGAGCACGTCTTAGCATCTAGGTATTTATTGAACTTATTACTATAGTCTACATTCTTGATTCTTGACACCATTCTTTGTATCTCATCATCTATCATGCATAAAAAGTTATAACATATTCTAATGTCAAAAAACATGTATATGGTTGATGATGTCATCATTCATTCAACTTCTACCGCTAATATTGATTTTTATTTACATTATTAATCTTATATGATACATTTCAATGGTACAATCCTTCAAGTTTTTCATTAATGTTTTGAAAATATAGAAATTCATATGGTGCAATTCAAAGAGAGTCTCAATAAATTACCTGCACATATGATAATTAATACAACTCAATAAATTCATTCATTACTTAGTAGTAGTAAGTAGAGAACTCTAGTCTCTCTATAATTATATTTCTAAAAGTCAAATTTCAATAGCCAAGTTTATAATCATGTATTATAACCCTTAACAAATGAACCTAAACTCCCTTTTATAGAAATAAGGGAAGACCAACAACTTCAAATCAATTTACCTCATGTGAAGAGTAACATCAAATTTAGTATCACAAATATTTTTGCATTTAATTGGCCAATTTAGCAAATTAGCATCTAGATTGTGTTACATTTATTCTCTTCAAGAAATAAAATAAAACATTTAAGATAAATTCAAGCCATTAGAAATATAAATACAATATAGAGATGATTAAAAGTACTTTCACATACTATGATTGATCAAATATGAGATGATTATACTAGTTTTTTTAGGGTGCTCATTTTTATTTTGATGGAAGTTCAACACTTGTTGTGTTATAGTAAATGATGTGCAACTTATCATTTTGTTTATTTTTTTTAAAAATCTATCTTAGTGATATTTCTCCCATTTTTGTATAAATATTATTTCCCTTCCCCTACTTTATAAATTTTTTGAATGGTATCTATTGTCTTTATTATTGCACAAATGTGGTCATGAATTCCCTTGCTTGCCAAATGTTTGTCACTATTTGTGTTGATTTGGTTAAAAATCTATTTTTCAGTATTCTCCATTTGAAAAATATTTCCATTCTTCTCAACTTTCTCTTTTATATTCCCATAAAAATCTCTAACACTTTTATGTAGTTCAAACTAATCACATAACCAATCACCATTTGCTTTTGTTTCCCCCTAAATATTTTCTTTAATTTATTTTTTTGTATTTTTAATTTTTTCATTTGAATCATTTAAGTTGTTTTTTTAGGTTGTGATTTTTAATTTGTCTTGTTTAGCTCTTCCATCAATTGTGACAATTGGTGTTCATCAAGTTTCTTTAATTCCTCTACTTTCTCTTTCCATTATTTCGGTTTTTCCCTCTCATTCGTCAATTCCTTGTTTTGACTCCACCTTTTAAAATATACTTAGTGATGATGCATTTTTTTTCCTCAAGTTTTTTATTTCTTTCTTATGAGTTTTCCCTCAACATTCTAAAATCTTAAATCCATATTTACATTATTAAGATTTTTACTAATTTCTTTCAAATTTTCCCTCAATTTTTTTTGTTCTACGTCCATAATTTCTTATTGCGCAAATTTTATTTTTTTGAGGAAGAATTTTTTATTCATTTCTCTAATTATTTACACCTATTATCTATTGCTTTCTCCTTTGCCTTTTCAATTTTGAGGTTTTCCTATAACTTTTCAATTACTTTCTCTAACTTTTTTTCTCTCTTCCTATCTTGAACAGTAAACTATAGACTACATCATTAATCTTTTTTGCCACACCGACTTACTCCACATTTTTTACTTTGGAGAAATCCATTTGTAGGGTACTAACATGAAATTTTAATGGATCTATCTAGCTCTCTAGTGGATTATTCTCTCTATGTGGGGGCACAAAAACCATGAATTATATTGTTTCTTTATGTTAGTCATATGTGTGGAATACTCAATGCAAGTTCTACATTACAAGCTGTGATAATTGCATCCCTCTTTAATGTCTAATTATTTTTTCTATTCATACTTTTGGTTTGTTCAAAATTAGTTACAAAATCATTGTAACGAAAAATATGGGTTTGATGACACAATGGAATGTTTGAAAGGAAAAATAACACTAGTAATGATGTACTTACCTCTACCTATGCTCAAGGTTCTAATAATTACACTACGAGGATTAGCAACAAGATGACATATATTCCTAATCATGTCCAACTATCACTGGTGAGTGGAGTTTTGGACTATTATGAGGGTTTTTTCCTGAAGGAGCTATAATAGTAGAAATTATCATACTCACCATTGGATTTGTATTGACAGTTGTTGCACTCACTAGTATGATTGGATTAGTAGTAGGAATTGCAAGACTCTGTATTGGCATTCTTTCCATAACCTTTTACTTCTTTTCACTCCCTTGTTAACTAAGATTCCATATTTTCCTTAAGTCCATTCATAATATTTTTTTGGAACCACTAGAGCTACCCATGTCATCCACACCAATGGTAGTAAAAATTACTTTATATTGAATCTGAGTGTTTGGAATAGGTAGAGTTGGAATTGAAGATGGAACAAATGAAGGTGCAAGGATTCTACCCTTTTTTTTATGAACCTAATGATTCACCTTTGATGACTAGTTTCCTACCATGTTTTGGTTTATTTGGTGTGGAAACTAGAAACCAAAGTCCTTTACCTTTTGAACACATCTCACCATCACCTAAACAACATAATTTTCTATCAACTCTTTTCCTTTCATAAAATAATGAATAGACCATAGTAGTTTGGAGAGTGGAATCTGTGGATCTAGGATCCATAAAAGCCTTGTACTAATAAGCTTCGCCCTCATCATCAGTGTGATGTGCTTAATTTAGATGCTCATTGTTCCATGATTATCTAAACATTATTTCTTCTTCCAAATAATAAAGATCTACATAATTCTTTGGCGCCCTGAGATTCTTCCTCATTTCCCAAAAATCAGTAATTTTTCTTTGAGCCCAATTATCATTTTCATAGTATTCATATATGTTGTCTAGAATAGAGTTTTTAGATGGACGATAAATTTTGTGGTAGAAATTATAAGATGTCTTGGGTTCCACTTTTCCTTTTTTTCTGTGCAATTTTATGTTTATACTGATAATTCTTGTACTAAAATATTATTAATTCTTGTACTAAAATATTATTTTCAATGGTGTATTTCTCCATCTCTTTTTTTATTGCTTCCTAGGAGTTTAGATTTTTAAATTAGAATGCTCTCATGTTGTCATTTGGTTGCAAATATTTTGTTCTATATAATATTTTCACCAATTACATTTAGTGGATCATAGTGCCAATGATTATCAACATCAAACTTTAAATTTGTAAAAAAAAACTTGTGTCACTTTGAATCCTTTTTATCAAATGTGAACCCTTCGCATGAAAAAAGGAAAGGAAGAAAATATAATTTTCTTTTGCTGATCATAAAGAGTAAATCTATGCTCTCCATCTTCCATACATATTCCAATAAAAAAATATCGTTGTCACATGTATTAGAAGTTTTTAGTTTTCTACTACTGAACTGTAAAACCTTAATGTAGTTTTTTCTCCCATGAAGTACCAGTCAACCAAATGTATTTGAAATGTGAGTTGAATGTAGTCTCTACAAGTCACATGTAATCTAGGCATTGAAGTGCTTGTAATATTATCATACATAGGTTTGAAAAAGAAGTTTACAAAATAGTTGTAGTTGTTTCTATTAGTACTCATCCTTATCAGAGGTAGTCATTCATATATTGGAATTTGAACCTGAATCTGAAGCTTGTTTGTTTGAAATATTTGACAATGCTTTGATAATATAAGATAGAACAAGTACATTGTGAATCTAAATGCATTTTGTGGATCAATTTTAATCATTAATACTTATTATTACATGTAATGAACAATCTATTGAATGCAATTATATGTTATTAGTTCTAATTGGCCATGAATATTTAAAAAACATTTCCAGAATATTGGCACCCACATCTTTGTTACTTTCTAGTCCCAAATAAATGTTAGCAAGGAAACACTATCTTAAACCCATTGTGCAAAAATGTGACAATTATAAGGAGGCTTATGATCATGATCTAGGTTACAACTACCTAGTATTCCTCTCATATATGAATCCTTATGATTTTCTTTTAAATTATCATGTTTCTCTACTAGGTCTCCTAGGTCAATGTGAACTTTTGAGTTTTGTGCTTAAACCACTAGGTCTAATAAACTTGTTATGCCCCCAGAAAAACTACCCAAAATCACTATATTTTTTCTTCTAGAACCTAAACATGTATGTTTTTATTTCTAAGCATGTTTAGGTATATATACTTGTTTCTATGCAAAATCACTATTGTTTGATCTGTATAACAACAATACCTATATTTCAGGTTTAATAAAATTAAATATTATTGTTCTCCATTAAAAATAACTAGGGTTTCATGAATTAGATAATTTTCCTTTTTTTATATAAACTAGATTCCTACCTTTATTGTAGATGTTCCTTAAACAGATACGATTATTTTTATTTCCTAATAATAATTCACATCTTAGACCAGGCCTTTTTCTATTTCCTTTTCTAATAATCACATATATTCATTTCCACAACATCTAGCACAATAAAAAATAGAAATTCTATACATGTATTTCAACCAACAAGTTACATTTTGATTTGTATTCTCTAAATCATAACAATAATTAAAATCTCTTTTATACATACATACATACAACATTTTTTTACATTTAAACTTTTATGAACTTCATACCATATTCAATTTAAATACTTTTTTTCCTTTTGAAAAATCCTCCTACAATAACATGTTAAAATATTACAGTCCTTCTTGAGGGGAAAATAATGAAGCTTCTCAACAAGGTTGCACATTCAAATGGAAGACATGAAGCCCACTAATAGAATAATAGTCTAGCTTCCTCCCAACCTTACACATATAGAAAACCTACAAAAACACAACAAGAACTAACCATGGAGGCTCAACTCCCAACTATAGGCCTCTCATGAGACTACCTTCAAGCTAGAGAACATTAGCTAGGTGGAGGAATACCAATATTACAATCACTCACATACACATAACATATCAAATTTATAAATACACAATGTTACACCAATCACATTACTCCCAAAACTAAGAATTGCACTTAGGATTACCATTGATCCATTTAAAATGGTGAAGTTGGAAATGAACAAACGGGGAGAACCACATTGTAAATAAACAACACATTTCTTCAAAATTTTATCACATACATTTCACATATCATCAATCTCTATAATATCCCTTATGACCCCCAAGAAAAATCCCTTATGGACCCCATGAAAAATGTGGAATATGGGGCCCATAACACCCATATGTTATCTCTCTCATCAAGGAGAGACTCTTCATCCAAATGTATGTCTCCTAATCTTTTCACCCAACAAGGTTCTCTTTCCTCCCAAGTGTGAGGCTTATCTTGAACTCTAATATATATTTAGTAAAACCAAAGAAATATATCAAGAAAATCACATTAAAGCCATTAACACTACACAATTCAAGAACACCACAAGACATATCAACAACACACAAAATTGTAACACTACACAAGAAGATACTATACAACACAAAAACTATTTTTACATCAATTTACTACAAGCATGAAATCTGTACCAACATCACTTCCAAGCTTTCACAATTTGAGCTCTCATACCCATAGTTTCTCTCCTTCCTTCCCAAGCCTTCTCCTTGCCTTAGTCAATTCTTAAGAGTTCTAAAATCTACTAACTTCACTTGTGGTTTCCAAAATTGGAGAGTGGGCTTCCTCCAGAGTCCCTCTAAGAAAGCTACCAACCACTTTCACCTACCATGTGGTGGAATATCTCATGAGTAGTTTCCATCCACCCTTGTCTCCTCATCATGGGGGTAGATTTCTTAATTTTGGTAAAAAAATGAACCTTTTCCTACCCCCAAAGTTTGTTACTTTCTTCTAAGACATTTTTTAAGGGTCATCATTGTGTTTTTGGAAGTTCAAATTCCCTTAAATACCCGCTAACCCATAGTGTACCCATTAGATATGTCATTTTTAGCTTGAACTACCCCCCTAAGGTCACTTTTTACCCTCCAAAAGTCCACTTAACATTGACTTGTGAATTTGCATGATGGGACAACCATCTAGGTTCTCTAAACAAGTAATATTTCCTAGAACTCCTACATGGTTACTCAAGGGTTACTCCTCTACCTAACCCAACCCTCCTTGGCATGCCACATCACAATGCATGTATCAATTGACACCATATTAAGCACATCAATTTACAACCCCTAGGCATGCCAACATGGATATTCATAAATTACATTTAGCAGATTACATGCTTCATTCCAACATAGTTTACAAATAAATGCAATTTCAATTTGGTTATGTCCCTCCTTCGTGTCAACCTTGGCTTCATAAGGAATAGCACAATAATTCACCTAGCAAAGGTCCTCCATAATGTCCATAGTTATATTGCCTACACATTCATGAAAAATATCAATAGTCCAATGAGGTATGCATTAAATCTATATACATGCTAACATAAACATCATGCTCATAGATTTCAATAAAATAATAAACATGTAACTTGCATGTGGATCATCTCATAATAAATTTACATAACTTAACATCAACATATCTCACATTCATTGATATTCTCTAATATATAGTACATAGCGTGTATTACATCACAATCACTACTTATTCCAATTCACAGAGTCAATACACATACACTGATATAGGAATCAAATGAAAAATTTCAATTTCTTTCCATTCATAATCATGACATATAAATCATAAACCAAACATGTAAGCATGTCCAACATAATCACTTCTCATTATAGCACAGTATGATCACTATCATTCCAAGAAGATCTTATAGGGTTCAATCACATTATTATATCAATAATATAAATGAAGAAATAAATAAATCCTCATAACTATTTAACATTTAATATCTCCATATCATAATTTGAATTCAACTACCAATTCTTGAGTTGTCATTTACAAAGCATATTGCAAAAAAATCCTTAGAATTACATTTTAGTACAACATGAGTTCAATTCAATTCAATACTTACAACATATGAAATACAACATAAATAATTCATACTCAATCCAAAATCATTGACATGACTATACTTATATCTTTAGAATTCTTTCCTATAGAACATATTCATCATAACATGATGCCCTTTCAAATCAATTTACCAAATAAGATCATTAAAATATATAATTATCATAAAGAGACAAAATATAATAGGATAGGGTGCATAATCTATAAAATCACTTAAGTTAGGTAATCAAGATGTATGCATAATGATGTTAACATAGGTTCATTGATTATAAGGTTAAAACATTACACCCTAGATGTTTCCAACATAATCCAAATCTTGAAATATCAACCTAAAAAAGATTTATTTTCCACCTACAACTCTTAATGATTTTCATAATGGCACTTACCAAATTATTCTTCCCTAATATTGGTTTGAATAAATCTCCTTAGATAACACATGAAATATTATAAAGACATTAACATAGGTTCTACTCTAATAATATGATGAATCAAGCCTTACTCAATGAGTCTAACCACATCTACGTAGTGTAGCCGAATAGGATATCTAATCACAGGAATGAATAAGAATTGATATTGATGAAGAGTGATCACAAAAAAAGCCTAGTAGGACCACAAATACAAAACCCAAGGTAACTTTACCTTTTCAAACTCTTTTAAAGCCCTCAAAGACTCCTCCCAACTTGTTTTAGTACTAAGCCAAACTTCTACACAACTCTTCAATCTTTAAAGAAACTTTTCCTAGTAGTGACTATAGGGATCACAATGAGAAAATGAACACAAATTGAGAAATGGACTCCAACCTATTCCTTGGGTCAAACTAACACCTAGGACCTTTCAATGAACACTCAAGGATTGGAATTCTACAATTATTTGACTTCCCCAACTTCTACTATGTAACTTTGCTCCTAAGAGACCTAATTTCCCTTGTAGCCTTTTTCCATGTTTTAGGGCAGTAACTTGGTTATATTCCACATAACTTAATAAAAAAACTAGGGTTTTAGATACCATTTTGGAAGTCTTACAAATTCCCAAGTCACCAACTCCCCAACCTACTCCAACACCCCTAAACCTACGCAACCCTCACAGGCCTAATTGGCGAAATGAAGCCTAGATCACTTGGAAATGAGAAAGGATGGGTACTTAGGACTGGTTTTTTGTTACAAGAGGTCTTATCTAACATTTTTCACCAAGGAATGACCACTCACCAAGATCTATGGTTGCATTCCAAGTTCTATCCACAAAATGAGCACTTTCATGACTGAATACATAGTAATTTTCAGTCTAGGGCACGTTCGTAGAACCCTTGAATCACTTGAGAAAAATCCATAACTTTGGAATATTAAAATACATAACCTAACCTTGCAAATCCAAAAAGGCCATAAAAAAACAATTGTAGAATTGTAGGCTAGTGCCACATCTTTCTTGAAACCCTCAATTTAAGGGTTTGTAAAGCTTCTTGAAATGAAAATGCTATAAATTTTTTTAGACCAAACCAATAAATATGAAATCAAGTGAAAAATGACCAAGAATCAAAAATATACAAACTCATGCAATTGGATTTGGTCTCTCAATCCGTGCAGTTATGTACAATAGCAAAATGCTTAGAAAATCCATACTTTCCTTATGAAAAACTTGTTGAATGTACACCTCCTTACACCTCTGACTTCATAGAGGGTATTAGCATCCAAATACATCAATTCCAACTAATACTTGGTTGGTTTGAGTAGTTACAAGACCAATTATAACTTTTTTGCAAAAATTGTCAAAATTGACAAAAAGTTGTCAGCAACTTCACTTGCAAAATGCAATTTTTCAACTATTGCTTCCTAGAACTTAATCACCTAGACATTTGTAACACTTAGGACCCTAATAAGGTGTAATGACTCACAAAAAACACCTACAGTAAATTTATTAGCTAAAATAACCCAAAAAAAAAGATCCTTAAGACTTAGTGAACTTAGACTCATATAGGTACATTAAGTTCCTTGACCTCACAAATAGGATCAATCTTATTAAAAAAATAAAAAACCAACATATTAATGAGGTGGGTCATCACCCCATGTTATTCCATCATGAGCCTCCTTCAATTTGATCTGCAACTCAGTATATCACCTAGGTGCCCTACACCATACTCCTCTGGTCAAAAGAGACTCAAGTCCCTTGAGTGAGAATATCTAAAAGTTTCATACCAGTCTTCTCTATATCCTTAGGAGTCATCCAAGTTGCTTCCTCTAAAGGTTTTCCCTACCATTTAACTATGTACACATAGTAGGAATGCCTCCTAGTTTGTTTGTTGATCCTCTTTTCTAGTATATATTCAATGCTTGGTGGTACTTGCTTTGGTAGACCTTGAAGTATATCTGCATTTAGAGAATCAGTAGACCCTACAAAACCAATGTCAATAGAGCTAGAAGGTTTATAGGCATAGATGTCAGATACATTAAAAATAGGTAAAAGACTGATGTTAGTAGGTAAAGCAATTTTGTAGGCATTGAGACCACATTGCTTAAGGATCTAAAAGGGACCAATATTCTTCATGTGTAACTTAGTGTACTTTCCTTTAGGAAGTCTCTCCTTCTTAAGATGTACCATGACCATGTCCCCAAAATTAAAATGCACTTCTCTTCTCCTTACATTTGTTGCTTGCTTATAGTTTTGTGAACTCTATTGCAACCTTTCTTTAACTTGTTGGTGAATTTCCCTCATGGCCTCTGCAAAGTCGTCAGTAAGGGAACTCCTTTGACCAATCTTTTCTACTACTCTAAGCTCAAACACTCCCCTACGATCAGAGCTATACATAATCTAAAAAGGACTTGGTCATGTACTCCTATTGATGGAGTCATTGTAAGAGATTTTTGCCTAAGGTAAAATTGTATCCCATGTAACACTATAGTCCTTGGTAAGGCATCTGAGAAGGTTACCTAAGGACCTATTGATGACCTCAATTTTTCTATCTAATTGGGGATGGTAGGTAGATGACATTGCAAGGTTTGTGCTTAGATTTTTCCACAAGGTGCGCCAAAAGTGTCCCACAAACTTTAGGTCTCTATCTAACACAATAGAAAGAGGAAGTCCATGAAGTCTTACAAACTCTTTAAAGAAAAGGCCTACTATACTAGAAGCATCATGAGTTAACCTACAAAGAAAGAAGTGTGCCATTTTGGAAAATCTATCCACAACCACATATATGTTGTCATGACTAGACTTGGTCCTTGGAAGACCCAAAACAACGTCCATGCTGACTGAATCCCAAGGCTTTGTAGTTATAGGTAATGGAGTACACAATCCTTGATTAGAACTTGTCCCCTTAGCACTTTGACAAATCAAACAAGTCTCTAAAAACTTCCTAACATTTGATTGCATTCTAGGCCAATAGTAAAATCTTCTTACCAAATCCAATGTTTTGTCAAGGCCAAAATGACCAGCTAAGCTTCCACAATGCTTCTCCCTAATTATATTTTCCCTCATTGAACACTAAGGTATTTAGAGTTGACTTTCTTTGAACAAAAGGCCCTCTAGAATGATATAGTCTAAAAAATAAGTATGGTATCTATCCCCTAATTCCAAACAAACTTGGTAAGCTTCATGAAAACCTTCATCAATAGGATACATATCTTTCAAGGTGGAAACACCAATACTTTCCCTTTGGATTTCTTGAATGGCTAGGTTTCTTCTAATTAAGACATCAACTACCTTGTTAGCCACTCCTTTCTTATGCTTGATAAAGAAGGTATATTTCTGCAAGTACTCCATCCATTTGACATATCTATGGTTCAATTTCTCTTATCTATTCAGAAAACTCAAAGCTTGATTATCAGTATAAATAATAAATTCTTTAGGTAAAAAATAGTGTCTCCACTTTCTAAGGGAATAAACCATAGCATAGAGTTCTAGATCATAATTAGATTACTTTTGTGTTGCCTCATTAATCTTTTCACTAAAAAAGGCCACATGCTTACCATCTTGACTCAAGACACCATCAATTGCTCTCTTACTTGCATCACACTCAATAGCAAAAACCTTATTAAAATCAGGTAAAACCAAGATAGGTTGTTGTGCCACCCTTGTTTTCAATTATTCAAATGACTTATCTACATCTTTAGTCCATACAAATTGACATTTCCTTCCCCCCTTAATAGTATCAATCATTGGTGGACTTATCCAACTAAAATTCCTTACAAATTTTCTATAAATGCTATCAAGACCATGAAAACTCTTTACCTCACCAACAGACTTTGGAATGGGCCAATTTAATATGGCTTCAACCTCAAAAGGATCCATCTTTAGGTTTCCTTTAGAGATGACAAACCTAAGAAACACAAGCTCTTCCTACAAGAACACACATTTGTCCAAATTGATCTTCAATTGCTCCTCATGTAGCCTCCTTAAGACCATATCAAGATGTGTTAGATGTTCATCCTTATCCTTTTTGAAAATCAATATATCATCTAGATACACAAAAATAAAAAAAATTATGAAAGGTTTAAGGACTTCATTTATCAATCTCATAAAGGTGCTTGGAGTATTAGAAAGGCCAAAAGGCATCATAGCCCATTCAAATAGCCCTTTATTGGTCTTGAAGGTAGTCTTCCACTCATCCCCATCTCTAATTTTAATTTGGTGGTAGAAACTCTTCAAATCAATCTTGGATTAATATCTCACATTTCCCAAACAATCCATAAGACCCTCCATTCTAGGCATTGGAAACTTATATGTAATAGTTATCTTGTTGATGGATCTAGAGTATATACATAGCCTCCATGTACCTTTTCTCTTAGGAGCTAGTACTATTGGAATAACACAAGGGATAATGCTCTTTCTTATGAAGCTTTTCTCTAATAATCTTTTTATTTTCCTTGCTAGTTTAGCATTTTTCTCTAGAGTTAGTTTGTAGGCAAGCTTGTTGGGTAGGGTGGAGCCAGGAATAACATCTATACAATGGCTTATCTCCCTATTAGGTGACAAGGTATTTGTGGTCTTATAATAAATTATCCCCTTATATTAATCCAACAGGTTTGCAACTTCTTTTGGGCCTACTTTCCTCAAGGTCTCTTGTGTTTGCTTCTCCTTCCTAGGTTTATCATCCTTAGGTTTCACTACAACAAAAAAGCATGGCATCTTGTCCCTTCAAGAATTCCTTTTCACCTACTAATAGGACAATACTAAGTACACTCATATTCTTAGGTTCTCCAACCAATGGTGTCATGGTGTAAGTTTCCCCATCTTTGGTTAAGGTATATATATAGGTCTTTCCTTCACGTTGGGCATTTGTGTCATATTTTCAAGGCCTGCCAAGGAGGACATGACTAGCATCCATAGCCACAATTTTACATAGTATTTTATCCCTATATTCTCCAATCTAAAACTCAACATAACATTTCTCATTTACTAAGGTCTACTACTCCTTACTTAACCAAGAAACTTATAGGGATTAGGATGTGGGATTCTTTATAGACTTAGTTTAATCACCATTTCACTAGAAGCTAGATTTATAGTAGAGATTGAATCAACAATGACTTTACATACCTTCCATTTCACCTTGAAGGTTGTCTTGAAGATAGACTTTCTTTGAGGATGCTCTTGGTTAAGTAGAATCAAAAGTGATATATTGAACATCAAGCTTTCTCCTATCTCTGGGCCTGCATGTTTTGAAGAAGATGCAATAGTATGGAATGAGGTGGTCCTTTGACAATCTTCACCTTGGAGAAACTAAATTCTCTCTCACCTTGGTTGGTTGAGCATATCTTTTCTAGACACCTAAAGCACCGATGTCCAACTTGGTTAAAAGAGAAACACCTTCCAATGAACACACTTGTTCCTCTACCTCCAAATCTTCCTCTTGGACAAGGTCTTCTTCCCCTAAAGGAACCTCTACTACTACTATCATTTTCTACCCCTTGACTATTTCTAGATTCTACTTATTGCCTAGAATAGTTTCCTCTTCCAAAGAATCTATCTCTTCCTATAAAATAATTTCCTCTTCCTCCTCTATTTGTTTGTTCACCTTTCACCTTTTTCCTTTCATCAATCCTAAGGGAAAGTTGGTAACACTTGTGGACTGATTCCACTAACACCAAAGTTAACTCATCTTGAATATTATATTTGAGCCCATTAATGTACCTTGCTAGTTTTTATTTTTCATTCTCATACAATTCAGACCTAAGATTCAAGGTATGAAATTGTTGAGTGTAGGTACTTAAACCATGTCCTTCTTTGTGAGATTATGTAGCTTCTTGTGGAATATCACTTCATAATCCTTGGATACAAATTGCTTCATGATCTCTGCCATCATTCTCTTCCATGTGGAAATGGGTTGCTTCTCTTCCTCTACTCTTTCATATTGGAGAAAGTTCCACCAACTTAGGGCTAGAACTTTCAATTTAGATTTTTTCACTTTCACTCTCTAATTAATAGGTACCTCCTCAGCTTCAAAATGATTCTCAAGAGCTTCCAATCATTCCATGCATGCCTTTGGTTCAAACTTCTGATAAAACATGGGTAAGTCTCCCTTGTCTTTTCTTCCTACCCTCTGAAGGGTTGTTACCATGATCCTTTGATCTTTAGGCATATTAGGTAAGTTATCTCCCTCTTCTTCTTCTTCATCAGACTCTTCATGCTCTCCTATTCTTACTTTCCCCTTAAACTTATCAAGTTCTCCCTTCATTGCCCTATTTTCTTCTCTGACTACCCTGCTCTTAGCCATTTGTTCTTTTACAATCTTTGCCAACTCAATGTTGGTTATTGTTAAAGGAATGTGTTCCCCTCCTATCATCTTGTTCTCCCAATTAGATTCTAAGAGGATCTTATACCACCTAATGCAGAGTGATCACAACAACAACGTAGTAGGACCACAACAACAACACCCAAGGTAACTTTAATTTTTCAAACTCTTTTAAAGCCCTTAAAGACTCCTGCCAACTTGTTTCAGTACTAAGCCAAAATTCTACACAACTCTTTAATCTTCAAAGCAACTTTTCATATTAGTGACTATAGGGATCATAATGAGAAAATGAACACAAACTAAGAAATGGACTCCAACCTATTCCTTGGGTCAAACTAAAACCTAGGACCTTTCAAGGAACACTCAAGGATTGGAATTATGCAATTATTTGACTTCCCCAACTTCTACTATGTAACTTTGCTCCTAAGAGACTTAATTTCCCTTATAGCCATTTTTTGAGTTTTAGGATAGTAACTTGGTTTTACTCCAAAAAATTTGATATAAAAAATAGGGTTTTAGATACCCTTTTATAAGTTACACAAATTCCCAAGGCACCAACTCTCCAACCCACTCTAGTACCCCTGAACCTATGCAAGTCTCAAAGGCCTAATTGGCCAAATGAAGCCTAAATCACTTGGAAGTGAACAAGGATGGGTACTTAAGACTGGTTTGTTGTTGTAGGAGGTCTTATCTAACATTTTTCACCAAGGAATGACCACTCACCAAGTTCTATGGCACATAGTAATTTTTATGATTGAATACATAGTAATTTTAAGTCTAGGGCACATTCTTAGAACCCCTGAATCACCTGAGAAAAATCCATAACTTTGGAATCTTATAATACATACCCTAACCTTGCAAATCCCAAAAGGCCATAAAAAACAACTATAGAATTGCAGGTTAGGGCCACATCTTTCTTGAAACCCTTAATTTAAGGGTTTGTAAAGCTACTTGAAATGAAAATGCTATATTTTTTTTTAGACTAAACCAATAAATATGAAATAAAGTGAAAGATGACCAAGACTTAGAAACCTACAAACTCATACGATTGGATTTGGTCTCCCAATCCATATAGTTCTATGCAATAGTAAAATGCTCAGAAAATCCATACTTTCCTTATGAAAATCTTGTTGAATGTACACCTCCTTATAGCTATGACTTCATAGAGGATATTAGAATCTAGATACATCACTTTCAATAGATACTTGGTTGGTTTGAGCAGTTACAAGGTTAGTTGTAATGTTTTTGCAAAAATTGTCAAATTTGACAAAAAGTTGTCAGCAACTTTTCTTACAAAATACAATTTTTCAACTATTGCTTCCTAGAACTTAATCACCTAGATGTTTGCAACACTTAGGACCCTAATAAGGTGTAATGAATCACAAAACACACTTAGAATCAATTTATTAGCTAAAATAACCACAAAACAAGATCCTCAAGACAAAGTGAACTTCGGTTCATATAGGTACCTTAAGTTCCTTGACCTCACAAATAGGATCAATCTTATTACAACAAGAAAAAACCAACATATTAATGAGGTGGGTCATCACCCCATGCTATTCCATCATAAGCCTCCTTCAAGTTGATTAGCAACTCAATATGTCACCTAGGTGCCCTATACTAGATATCAGCTTCCAAAATTTCTTACAACCTTGAATTGATGAAATGGCATACTAGAATCCTATACATCCTCTAAATTACATATATATACTAAGTGTAATTACACAAATACATAAAAATATTCCCAAAGAAGGTCATTGATAATCTCTCGAATGACCATCACATCTAGCATTAGCACTTTGAACATATCTAATCCTCTAATGAGGAACAAATTTATAAAGTTAAGATTTTATTAAGTGTGTAAGAAGAAGGGTCTTACAATACTAGAAACTTCACTCTCCATAATTGATAAAATTACCTGCTAAGTATTTTTATTGATGGTTACCTTTATATTTTCATCATAGTGTTTGGCATAGAACATGAATATTTTTGGACATGGAAATACTTGAGGTAACACCATGTAGGCTGATCTAATAATCCATGGTTTAATTTTATTTGTCCTTGACTATTGCATGATCTTAAATAGATAGAATTTTGTCTCATTTAGAGGATATTTTGACTTATTTTCAAGAGTAAATCTAATTTGCGTGATTTTTTTTCCCATGGATAATATGATCATAAATATTGTGGGATTCATCAATGAAACCTAATATTTTAACCAAATTGTAAGATTCTATTATCTCTCTTTCCAATTTTGCATTGTACTTGATTTTTTTTTTCCACTATGGTATGTGATCAACCCCATTTTTGACATGTTTTGGGCTCATGCTTTTTGAACTTTTATGTATTTTATGTTGCTAGAAAAAAAATTAAGTAATAATTATGGGAGTAATACATAGAATTTTATGCTTGGTATAACAAACTATTATGATAAATCTTTGATATAATTTCCATGGTTATTACTTTCTATTTTGTCATTTTTATAAAACCATGTGTGTTTTATAACTCCACAAGATGAAATAACCTTCCTACAACCACTATTGTTAATTATCCTACAACTATATGAGAGCAATTGTTTGATTATAATTAATTCCTTATAAACATATGAATGAGATAATCAATCATTTAATGAGTTGAATATGTTGAGCTAACCATTTGGTGCAAGTATAACTATTAGTTATTGTAGGTGCCAAGTTTCAAAGAAAAGATGTAGCTTCCACTTGATCATTGTAGGGTTGATTCAAAGAAACCCAAATTAGTAGTAGGAAATAAGTGTTGATTTATGGAGGAGTAAAATAGATACTTGGGGGGGTGAATCAAAATCTATAACACTTTTCAGTTTTCACAGATTCATCCACATCTATCGAAAACTTGTGCATGCAAAACTATAAATGTAAACTTTCTTGTAACATGTAAATCAGTTCAATCACATTAATGAAAGTAATGACACATAACACAAAATGTTTAACCATAAAATATGATCTACTCTATGAGGAGTCTTTCCTATTAAAGACTTAAGAAATTGTTAGATTTCACCTTCTTAAAGTATTTGACACTTACAACTAAGTAAGGACTCTTTTAGGAAATTTACAAAGATCTATTAAGGCCACTCTGTTAAGAAATTTACCTTGATTTAATTTTATTAATCTAATTCAATACCTGACTCTTGGTTTGCTCTACAATCTAATTTCAAGTCTCCTCCTTACAAACTGATCCTCTCCTCTAATCTGATAACATTTGTCTTTCCCTTTCACATTCACTACTTATGAATAGGTCACTTGCTCTATTATATGGTAATAGAACCCTTGAATGACTTTTGATCTTTTTAATCCTTCATAGTATAATGCTTCACGTTCACACATATACTCTTCTCTTCTCTAACCTTCTCATCTTGTATATGATCTAGGTTAAGATCATCACATAGAGTTTTCTAGATGGTTCTAGGTTTTGCCTCTTCTCGTTGAACATACACATAGGGATATGTGATCCATCTCATGTAAATATTTTGTAACAACCTCTTCATGTATTAAATATTTTGTAAAAACCTCTTCAAAACTTAAGTAAACCTTCCAAGTTGGCATGATAATTGTTTTTCCTAAAACTTTGTTCCATTCCTGACTTTTATGTAAACTCTACATTACTCAATCATTATTGTTTTTGATGCTTGACATTATTGTTTCCTGGCCTTTGTTAACCTTTTGATGTTCGGCATATATTGTGCTTAGCACATACTATATCACTCAGTAGTTATATACCTAGAATTTACTTGGTCATTGATAACTTCACTTTTCATTGATGAGCTCGATACATATAGAAAATTACAATGTGACCATACACTTACTCAATTTCTATATAATTGTTCAGTACATACTATCTAATGTACATGACTTAGCCTATGTAGAGTAGCTCAGTCATAGTGATGACCATCTGACTCTGCCTTGGAAATGACTAAGTGGTTGACACTAATAGACAATAATGGTTAGAGATACCAACAATCTCCCCCTTTGACATTAGTGGAAAAAACACTTTGTCATATTTACATCACTTTGTCATATCAATATAACTTGATAAAATGATCTCTCCCCCTAAGTTTTATGACTTATGAATAATGAATAAATTCATTACAACCTTTATACTATAGCTATATATCCTCTTTTCTTCAATACATTCCTTCTTCCATATACATTTCTCCCTTGTATACATTTCCCCCTTATTTTTTATCACTTTATGTCATTGCTACTGGGGTTGAAAGAGCTGAAGTAATCGATATGTTTCAATGAATTCCTCATGAACTCTAGTAACCATGGTCAGTTCATGATTCCATGTGGTTCTTGCTACCTCAAATATTTGATTCTACAACTATAGTTTTGCAGCTAAATCAATTAAACTCTTAGCCACTGATAAGTTATGATCTTCTATAATAAGATCCTATGTTTTCTTTAGTTTTTTCTACATGACCTAAAAATGAGGTATCACCATTGCCTAAATTGAGATCAATTTGGATCTCATGGTGATCTCAGTTGCCTAAAGCTCGCCCAATGTGCCTTGAGCTTTCAGTAGAGTATTGTAGTGATCAGTGCTAGATCTTGTTGGTATAATATTATTGGATGCCTTCATCTCAACCTGAGTCTTATCTATCTATGCCTAAATATCGTCTATAAACTTGGCACATCTAAAAAAATTGTGTACACATTTTTTACTCTCTATATAATTTCCATTATATTCTATGCTTTCTCTTGCAATAGGACTTTCTACTCAATGTATGGTTATGAAAACTTTGTCCACAACCTTGGTTTTAATTATTCTTATTGACCAACCCATTAGCTTCTCATTGGATTCAAAATTTTCAACATTTACTTGATCAATTATATTTACAAGTTGATGAATGATTAGTTTCTCTTCATCTAAATTTTGTATGTCAAAAGCATCAACAAAAATATGCTTTACATCCTATAATTTTTGTTGCTTCTTTTGCTCCCTCCTTAGCTCTTCTTGTGTCTTCTTCTTCTTTAAAATTTATTGTAGCAAAAAATTTTGTTGCAAGCTGAGATTTGTCAGATGAAATTGTGGCATCTCAATGATCTCATCTTGACTAACCTCAATATCTAGTGAGATATCTTTTATTTCTTTTCTCTTCTTATTCAATGAAGGGGTGATGTTGTTTGGCACTACCTTAGGAGTAGGTGAGGGGGTGCCACACTCAATCTTCCTTGTGCATCTGTGCTCAACATAGAAATAGTCATACTTGGTTCAACCTTATTTAATTCTTTGTTTTCCTCAATCTAAGGTGCTGATTTTTTTTATCATTTTCATTAGTTTCTCTATCTTCACTATCTTCTTCTTCATTTGTAAGCCTTGACTACTTGGCTTCTGGAGTGTCAGGGGTGTCGATATGTATAGAAGACATGTTGCCTTGTGGAATCAACACACTTGAGCTTTCTCACTATTGTGTTCATCATCAATGTTCACATTCTCTACCTTATTTTTAGTTAACCCAAAAATGCTCTTCTACAACAACTTGCTTTGTTGTCATACAACTTCCTCTTTATTTTGTAGTATCAAGAGAATTTTGTATTTAGGAACAAATATGCACCTATGTTGTTTCAAAAATGTGTCACTTTGAACTTGTGACAGATCAAGCATAACTCTAACTAATGTATTAGTTCTTATCTGATTTTCTACTTCCTTTCTTTGCTACCATCTTCTGGGTATCTTCTTCTCTATTGCACTAGGGCTAGTTTTTATTTTCAATCCTTTCTACCATAGCCTTCTCAACTTTATTTCTATCATCATTATCTAGTGTATCATATCTCACATTTTGAAACTAGATAAACCTACTTATCAATTGATGAGCTTAAGGGGCTTTATAATGAATAGTTCATAAGGCACAACACTTGGTGAAGGTTTTGCAAATGGAGTTGCAAGCTTTAGGTTTAACAATGGAGGAAAATCTGTAGTTAAGCGCGCTCAGGTTAAAGTACTAGGATGGGTGACCTCCTGAGAAGTCTCGATGCTTCGTTTATTCTCATGAGAGATGGATTCATGTTGAATTACTACTCATGAAATGTGGGTCAATGAGTTTGACTAAAAATCACACAGTTAAATCCTGATAGCAATATCACAATTTGACTTGCTGTGGAAATTATCTCCTACTTATCAATTGATGAGCCTTAGGGGCTTTCTAATGAATGGTTCATAAGGCACAACACTTGGTGAAAGTTTTGCAAATGGAGTTTCAAGCTTTGAGTTTAACCATGGAGGAAACTCTGTAGTTAAGTGCGCTCAAGCTAGAGTAGTATTGGGATGGGTGACCTCTCAGGAAGTCCCAATGCTTCAACCCTATGAGCATCACCTAGATCCAATGAGTGCTAAGTGTTCCATTTATTCTCATGAGAATGGATTCATGTTGAATCAATACTCATGAAACATGGGTCAATGAGTTTGACTCAAAATCACATAGTTAAATCCTAATAGAAATATTACAATTTGACTTGTTGTGGAAATTATCTCCTACTTATCAATTGATGAGTTTAAGGGGCTTTCTAATGAATGGTTCATAAGGCACAACACTTGGTTAAGGGTTTGCAAACAGGGTTGCAATCTTTGGGTTTAACCATGGAAGAAACTTTGTAGTTAAGTGCGCTTAGGTTGGAGTAGTATTGGGATGGGTGACCTCTCAGGAAGTCTCGGTGCTTCAACCCTGTGAGCATCACCTAGATCCAATGAGTTCTAAGTGTTCCATTTATTCTCTTGAGACATGGATTCATGTTGAATCACTACTCATGAAACATGGGTCAATGAATTTGACTCAAAATCACATAGTTAAATCCTGATAACAATATCAATATTTGACTTGCTAAGTAAATTATCTCCTACTTGTCAATTGATGAGCTTAAGGGTATTTCTAATGAATGGTTCATATGGCACAAAACTTGGTAAAGTTTTTACAAATGGGGTTGCAAGCTTTGGGTTTAACTACTAAGGAAAGTTTGTAGTTAAGTGCACTCAGGTTGGAGTAGTATTGGGATGGGTGACCTCCCGGGAAGTCCCAGTGCTTCGCCCCTGTGAACATCACCTAGATCCAATGAGTGCTAGGTGTTCCATTTATTCTCATGATATATGTATTCATGTTGAATCACTACTCATGAAACATAGGTCAATGAGTTTGACTCAAAATCATAGAGTTAAATCTTGATAGCAATATTACAATTTGACTTGCTATGAAAATTATCTCCTACTTATCAATTGATGAGCTTAAGGGGATTTATAATGAATGGTTCATAAGGCACAATTTTTGGTGAAGATTTTGTAAATGGTATTGCAAGCTTTGGGTTTAACCATGGAGTAAACTTTGTAGTTAAGTATGCTCAAGCTAGAGTAGTACTGGGATGGGTGACCTCTTAGGAAGTCCTGGTGCTTCACTCTTATGAGCATCACCTAGATCCAATGAGTGCTAAGTGTTCAATTTATTCTCATGAGAGATGGATTCATGTTGAATATTACTCATGAAATATAGGTGAATGAGTTTGACTCAAAATCACACAATTAAATCCTAATAGCAATATCGCAATTTAACATGTTATGGAAATTATCTCCTACTTATCCATTGATGAGCTTAAGGGGATTTCTAGTGAATGGTTCATAAGGCACAAGACTTGGTGAAGGTTTTGAAAATCGAGTTGCAAGCTTTTGGTTTAACCATGGAGGAAACTTTGTAGTTAAGCACACTCGAGCTAGAGTAGTACTGGGATGGGTGACCTCTCGGGAAGTCTTGGTGCTTCACTCCTATGAGCATCACCTAGATCCAATGAGTGCTAAGTGTTCCATTTATTCTCATGAGAGATGGATTCATGTTGAATCACTACTCATGAAACATGGGTCAATGAGTTTGACTCAAAATCACATAGTTAAATCCTAATAGCAATATCATAGATCTTCTTAAGTTGTCACATACCTCTTTAATAGTCTTGATCTACCTAATAGGTGGTCCTTTGACCAATCTCCTTATTTTGGTTTGAGGTTTACTTGGTTTAGTAGATTTTGCTACTTTCTACTTTGAGAACTACTCATCAATAGCAGTTGTCCTTGTCCTTGGCTTATTTGATGGTGGAGGTGTCACTCTCTTCTTCTTCTCTAATCTTTGAGCCTTGTTGCTTGGTGACATTACAACAACTAGGGCTTTACCATTGTCAAATTCTTCTAATTCATCTTCCTCATCACCACTTACTTGTTCTTCTTCTTCACTAAGACCTTGAGTAATTTTTAATGGTTATTTTCCCTTACCTAGGGTTCCTAGTTTAGCTTCTAGGTCTTCAATCATCTTCTTTATTTTCTTCTCCTTGGAAGCTATCTTAATGTTCACTGTTAACCTTGCATTTTCTTCTTCACATCTTCTAAATGATTCAGCCTTCACATCTATTTCTTCTTTTAATAGTGCATCAATTTTTGCACTTACACCATTATTATCTATCTCATATTCAAAGCTTTGTAACCACATCTTTCTTGGCTTCACTGCTTGCCCAAATGTGTTGTCTGTATCAACAAGGAAAAAAATTTCACTGTAATATTTTGTGACCAATTCCTCTAGAATTCTCATTCTTCTTTTCATCCTTAGCTTGAATTCATCAAAATATGTATTCATTGCATTTTAAAAATTCTCTCCTAATTGAGTAATAAACTCATTGATTTGTCTTATCTTGTTCCCATACAACATTAGCTATATCAAGAAAATACTTCTAGATGCAAAAGAATATAAAAATAGATAAGGAACCAAAATTACACAATGAATTATTCACTGCAACATTTGGGGTCAAATTGCGATGGTAATTTGTGATGATAGTATAATTTATGGTGGCTTTCATGTTTTTTTTTGAAATTGTCTGCGACATCATTGAAATACCGACATTGACATTGTAATTGTAACACCTACATGAGTATAAAAACAAAAAAACAAAAAAAATAAAAAAAAAATGACATAAATCATTCCCTATTTGTTTTGATTGTGGAGAGCTCTACGCAAAAGAGGGTGGAGAGCTCTGAACGAGGGTTGAGATCTTTGAACTTTGTTGTACCCTTGTGATTGATGCATTTCATTACTATTATCTCTACATTTTGTTTATATACCCTTGTTCTACAATTTTATTGATGTGATCTTTGCATTTCATTGTCGTGCCCTTTCTTTGTGATTTTGTTGTCGTGTCCTTGTGATCTCTGCATTTCATTGTCGTGCCCTTGCTCTATTATTATTTTTTCATGCCCCTACTCTATGATTTTGTTTTCATATCATACCCTTGTGGTCTTTGTGCCCTTCCTCTATGATTTTTTTGTCATTCCCTAGCTCTGCAATTTTCTTCAAGGGCTATGTAAATGTTCATTTCTTTTCCTTCTAAATAGGTATCTCTTTATATTTCCTTCTAAACATGTATATTTAGAGATGTTTTTTAAGGTTCTTATTACATCTTAGCACAATAGAAAATTTGATCTAGTTACATAAATGTTCCAGAGTCCAAATAATAAACCAATAACACTCACTCAACCTGTGCTAAGTAACTTACCTCAAGATCCTCCACAAAAATAATGCAGACCAAGAAAAATGGGCAAAGTTAGCACAAAATTTTACAAAAACATATCATAGCAGGTATTTTTAGAAAGAAACTAGTCATAACTCAATTAAATGGGTCTAGTTTCTGATTAGTTGGCTTGATTACAAATTCTTGTAAAACTATCATCAGATTAGGTACAATAAAATGAACAATCAGTTGTTCCTAGCTAGCAAGATCAAATACAATTTTCCAAGATGATAAAATTGCATATGTAAGGAATTAAAGAATAACTTCAATGAAGATTTTGTTAGAAATGCTTTAGAATAACTAAGAGGAGGGGATGAATCAATTATTCAAGTTCCAGATGTCCCAATAAAACTTGTTCACTAAGTGTAGTGAGCCCATTAAACATTTCATGCATCCAAGCTAAACATTCTAACTAGAAAGTTACTATTAAATCAACATGTAGCAATAAGACATGAAAAATCAACACATAACATAGTAATTTATGTGGAAACCCAATTTGGGAAAAACCACTAGTAACATGCTACTACTTTCTCACTCTTCTCAAGTGATGCCCTATTAAAGGCTACAACACACACTGTTAAATGTGACCCAGTTAAGGGATTTCAATCACCTTATTAGAAGTGAGCCTGGTTAAAGAACTTTAGAACATTCACTTGGAATGCCACCCTGTTAAAAGATTTTTTAGTGGCTATTAGGCCAACCTTAGTCCAAAGGATTTTCCCTAATTGATACAATTGCTAGAGAGTATTCAATAAGGGCTTTTGACCTAATACAACTTACAACTTAACTTATAGATTTTAGATCTCAATTCAAATCACAACTTTGCTTGGCTTTCAGTCTCTGCAACTCTGACAGCTTGTCCACTCATCAAGCTTTTGTCTCCATGAGTCTCCCTACTCATTTTGCCAATGCAGTCACCTCTATGGTCACTTATCGAAGCAGAGTCTGTATACTCTGTTCTTCCTTCTTAATACCTTCTCGTTGACACCACACACTCTAACCAACCACTATTTTGCTTTGTGACTAGAAACTCCCTAGGTAGGAATTTTGGAATGCTTTTCTAGCTCTTATTTCCCTCTCTTAGATTAGGGTTTGAATTTATTAGGTCAGATACAATGTATCTACCCTTTATCTTGTTTCTTTTAGAAAATTCATGTAGAATCCACTTGCAATTGCCCAAAAATGGCTAACCTCAAATTTTGTACCACCAGTTCATCATCCTTATCTTCCACATGGTTCACAAAATTCAAGATAACAAACTTTTTGGCTCAGATTTGGCAAATCTTTGACTTGTCAAATAATGCAGTAGCTCAACACTATTTACTTTCTAATGCTTAACACATACTGTGTTACTAAGAATCAATTGTGAATTCACTCGGCACCTATTACATCATTTGTCTAGCTCGACACCTAAACTTGCTTGGCACCAACTACTTCACTCGGCACACACTAGAATTTTCTTTGACTCAGCACCTATTGATTTTTTGCTCAGCATGAACTAACTTTGCTTGACACCCACTAATGAATTTAGTCAAGCCTTGCAAACAGTTTTGTTACAACTTTTTCTTCTAGAGTTTCTAAGTGTAGCCAACCTCTTTACCTTCAAGTAGATTATCAATACATCATTTCACCATTGTCTTAACTGATCCTTGTACTTCATTACAAAATCATAACTCAAGCTTTCCTTTAGGTGTTGTTGTTACATCTTATTGATTAAATCCTCTTCATCAATCAACTAACTGATAGTACTTGGATCTTATAAGCAATTGTCATTCCAGCAACTAGTAGGTTTGACATTAGTGACAAAACAATGATTGGAAACATTCTTTCATCAACAATCTCCCTCATTGGCATTGATGGCAAACCAAACTGATCAACCAAGTTATCTACAAATTAACTAGGCTAAAATAGTAAGGCCAAATGGCAAAAAGAAAAGCTTGTTCTTTCTGTCAGCATTCTTACTATCAGCTTCTTATTACTCCCTCATATAAGATAGATCTTTATCTTGAATTTGTTTCTTCTAACTCCCTTTGAGTTCTTGC
Organism: Cupressus sempervirens; assembly: GCA_028749045.1. Classification (NCBI taxonomy): domain Eukaryota; kingdom Viridiplantae; phylum Streptophyta; class Pinopsida; order Cupressales; family Cupressaceae; genus Cupressus; species Cupressus sempervirens. Next base: position 410,487,617 of record CM053793.1, on the reverse strand, counting down.
TCTTCTTCCTCTTAGCTACTACTTCTCTTCCTATTAGCTTTGATCAGAGCTGAGCTTCTCTTCACCTTATATTAGCTTCTTTCTATCTTGCTATTTCTCCCTCTCTTTCTGCTATTTCTCCCTCAAGATTTCTCCCTCTGCAAGAGTTCTCCCTCTATTTTCTCTTGTAGATTTGATCAATTTCTACTATTTATCTCTCTCATTGAAAAAAATGCCAAAGACATATTATCTCAACATCTTAACATGCAAATATAGCATTTCTAGCAACTCCAATTTCTCCATCTGTCACCTTGCTTGTGACTTTTTGGGATTTCAATACTTTGATTACTTCAGGCAAAATCCTAAGCATGATACTTTTCATCAATTTATATCATTCGACAGTCAACCTATTTGATGCATGGCTATCTTGTTGTTGCTTAAATAGCCTTTGATAGGGGTAACACCCCTAATTTATGTCTAAGATTTTCAAAAGAATCTTTAGGTAATGGTTTTGTGAACATGTTAGCAATTTGTTCCTTGGAATTAACATATTCCATCTTTACCTATTTATCTTCAACTAGCTTTCTAACATAGTGATACTTGATTGCTATGTGCTTTGTCTTGGCATGTATCACTAGGTTCTTTGATATATTGATGGCACTTGTGTTATCACAATAAAGTATCATAGGTTTAGTTATCTCCTCTTTCATACCTTTGAGTAGATGCTTTGTCCATACAATATTGGTGCAAATGATGGTAGTAGCAACATATTCTACTTCAATTGTGGATTATGAGGTACAACTTTTCTTTTTACTGGACCAAGTAATTAGTCTTCTACCTAAAAAGAGTGCTCCTCCATTGGTACTTTTTCTGTCATCTATATTTCCTCCCCAATCTGCACCAGTGTAAGCTTTCAACTCAATTTTTTTAGTCCTCTTATAGTATAGGCCAAAGTTATTTGTTCTTTTTAGGTACCTCATGATTCTCTTTACTACCATAAGATGATTTTCTCTTGGATTTGTAGAAAATCTTGCAACTATACCAATAGATAATGCTATATCAGGTCTGATATGTAAAACATATTGTAACTTACCAATCATTGACTTTTATAGTGTCTGATTCACTTTAGCTAACTCGTTATTCTTTGATAACTTATGTCCTATTATCATAGGTGTACTCACAAGTTTTGAGTCTTCCAATCTAAAAGTTTTTAGTATTGCCTTGATATACTTTGACTAGGTAATAAATATGCAATGCTTCAGTTGATAGACTTGTAAGCCAATAAAGAACTTGATTTCACCAAACATTGACATCTCAAATTCATGTTTCATGTCATTAGCAAAATCCTTGCATAGGGTATCTTTACCCCCAAATATTATGTCATCAACAAAGATTTCTGATAACACTATGTCCTTACCTTTTTCTATTTTGATGTATAGATTTTTGTTATCATCAGTTCTCTAAATCCAATCTTCACAAGATATTTGTGAAGCCTCTCATACCATGTTCTTGGTGCTTGTTTCAGCCAATAGAGTTCTTTATGCAATATACATACCATATCCTTGTTGTTGTCATCCAAAAATCCTTCTAGCTATTCTATGTACACTTCCTCTTCCAATATACCATTTAGAAATGCAAATTTGACATCCATCTAGTAGACTTTGTATCCTTTTTAGATAGCATATGCAAGTAAAGTTCTTTCTCCTTCCATCCTTGCAACAGGGCAAATGTTTCCCCATAATCTATTCCTTCTTCTTGAGCATATCCTTTACAAACTAGTTTGGCTTTGTTCCTTGTGATCTCACCATTCTCATCTAGTTTGTTCCTAAACACCCACTTGGTTCCAATCAGATTTTAATTAGCTGGTCTTGGAACCAATCTCCAAGTTTTGTTCTTTTGTAACTGCTCAATCTTCTCTTCCAATGCCTTGTACCAATCATCACTTTCTAGTGCATCTCACACTATTTTGGGTTTTGTCTGACTCGAAAAGAATGTTTCACTTCTTAATCTATTCCTTGTCATTGGTTTGACATCTCTATTTCCAATGATCTATTCAACAAGGTGATATATTTTGACATATTTGGATAGTCTTGGTTCTATCCTTGTTTCTTTGTTTGGTCTTTCAGCTTTAGAGTCACTATGTGCATCTCTTTCAGGTAACTTAGCATCTATGTTATGTGTGCTAACTTCATAATAAGAATGAGCATTTTCTTCTTTCTGCAACTCAGCATCTGAATGCAACTCAACATTCACTGGCTATGACTTGGTAGTTTTTGAGACTTGTTGCTAATTCCCAACTTGATTGGTAGCATCTTCTTTAGTAGGCATTCCCTCATAGAAGTATACAAATGATTTTTATTCCTTTGGTCTTTTAATGGGTTCATCATTATGAACTTATGTATATTCATCAAAACTTACATTTGCACTTTCCACAATTTTTTTAGTGTTAATGTTCAGACACTTATATGCTTTACTTCTTGTGGAATAACCAAGGAATACGCCTTCATCACTTTTTGCATCGAATTTACCATTTCTAGTACCCTTAAGAATATAAAATTTGCTACCAAATACTTTGAAATGTTTGACATTGGGTGAGTGACCATACCATAGTTCAAAAGGTGTTGCATTTGTAGCTTTCTTGATTTGTACTCAGTTCAGGGTGTAAACAACTATACTTAAAGCTTCTCTCCAATACTTTGAAGCAATATTCTTATCCATCATTGGTGTTTTGGTATAGTCCATCATTGATATGTTTCTTCTCTCAGCAATTCCAATTTGTGGAGGAGTTCTTGGTGCATAAGTTTGTCTTTTGATTCCTTTTTCATTGTAGAATGTCTCAAATTCTTTTGATTAGAACTCTCCTCCTCTATCTAATCTTAGACACTCAGACTCTTTCCTTTTTCTTTCACAACCCTAGCCAAATACCACTTAAACATTTGAATGGCATCAGATTTTTGCTTTAGAAACATGATAGTCATCATCCTAAAGTAGCCATCAAAAAATAGCATTATATATCTATCTCATTTGTAACTTTGCACTTCTATTGGACCACATAAGTCAATATGAACTAACTCTAATAATTTTTTGGAAGTATAGGTTTTGCTTTTGAAACTTGACTAGTCTGAGTCTAGACATCTTGAACCTCACTCTACTTTTCTTTCACATCGTTTGGAGAAGAAAATTTGCCTCTTCTAGATTTGAGGCCTACAAATTCAATTTATTCAATGAGATCCTCATTCGATTTTCATGGCGGCACCTCATCATCATCTTTTTGCTTTTTGTCAGTCTTTGCCTTCTTAACCTTCTCTGTTTTCCTTTTCTGAATAGAACTAGAGCTCTTCATGATTGTTCCTAATACTTTTCTAAATAAAAATCTTCTACAAAGACTGAACACAAATGTTAACTTTATTGGCTTGCTTATAAGAATTTTTGACCATAACACTATAATGGTTACCTTGTTATTACAAAATAGGCTACATTTTTGCATTTAATTTCCACATGACTCAAAATAGAAAGCTATTTTTTATCGTTGTAGTAGATGAATTGGTTGTTAGAGGTCATCTCGTGCATTTACTTTCCACACAAATTGAAATATATTCAAACATTCATCATTATAGTCATTAGCAATATGAACATATGAGTCTCTTGATTGCCATAATAAAATTCCTCTAATAGCGAACTATTTTCAACTCCATGCTCATCATTATTGTAAGAATTTGGTATAGCTCTGATACCATGTAAGAATTTTCCTAAGGGTGAAATTCACCCAAAAACTAAGAACTCAAACACAAGCACAACTGTAGACCAAAAAATGGATTTGATCAATTACTCAGAGTATGTTTCAATACATTGCTCTATTTAGTATGTGATATGATGTGATGTGATGTCAAACACACTAGGAGTGGTTGTATATAAAGGCCTCTTAAGAAGCACCTAGAATGTCTCTAGAAACAACTAGGAGATAAGATAAGCATCATGACAACTAAGCACACACCTTATCCAACATTATAGATGAGTGGATAAGAATGAGAAGGTTGTAGACACCATGTGCTTAATTAGTGCGCTAACTCCTATGTTGTAGACAACATGTGCATAAAAGATGTGTGAACTCATGTGTCGTCAACATGATAACTCACAAGAGTGCACATACTCCTAGGTGGCTAATAAATAAATATTAAAAATATGCATTAACCTAAGTAAACTTAAGTAAGTGTAAATAGTAAAGTACGTATTTACACCTACACCCCCCCTTAAGTGAAAAATAGGGGAATGCCCTTAAGCTTACGAAACTAGGATGAAGATGCAGAATGGGTCCTAGCTACTAGGCCATGTTAGGTACCCATGCACATAATGAAGATGCAATCTCTCATAAGGTTAGGAAAGAGGGAAAACCTCATGGGAAAAACCCTCCCCCAAAAAGAGAGATGAAAGAGGATGCATGGATGGATGGAGTAATCAAGACCCCCCCATTATGACATACATCAAGTATATACAAGAGAAAAAAGGAGAAGGAAAAAATCCCCTAAGAAGAAAAAGTCCCCTCCAAAAAGGAGAAGAAGGAGACAAGGTAGTCCCCCCCCTTTAAAAGTAGTTTTCTGATCAATGAGAAATGCTTCAATGTAGAAGGTGATCCATGACCGTAGAATGATGTTCCTCCCCTTTGGAAGAAACAAATGCAAGGGTACCTATGAGATGCATCCTTTGTATGGAGAAGGAATCTCTATGATGACTGGTGTCACTGAAACCTGTTCAAAAGCCCTTGTGTCGATACTGATGATGGCTTCCTCCAAAAATAGTAAAGAGAAGTGTAGATTGAACAAGGAGTAATAAAGAACCTACTTCAAAAAACCAATAGTCTTCTCAAATGTTAAAGAGACCTCCTGTAGATGCTATACATAAGAATCCACAATCATGCCAACCTGGAAAGATTGATCATGTAGAGCATGGACTTGAGGGTCAGAGTGGGCCCTCACAACAACTATAGAAGATATGTCCTCACCAAAGAGAAGTGAGAAATCATCATAAAAGTCTCTCATATCTACTGTGTGTGACTCCATAAATAACACTAAAATGTCTGGAAAAAAGTCATCACCTGGAAGACCATGTGTACCTTGCAATGCTAAAGTACATGAATCATTCACTACGGCAATAGAATTTGCCTCAAAAAGAAGATGAATTTCATCAATAATGTCTCCCACATCTTCAATGTGAGACTCCATGAATAGGCCTACAAGGGTAGAAAGGAAGTCATCGCATGAAGGTAGTGTAGGAAGACATAAAGGGTCCAACTGCACTGAATCTGAAGCATCTGTGGCTGTAATAGGATCAGTAGAAGTAACAGGAGCTGGAGGTAATAGAGGTTCCTACTATACTGAATCCAAAGCATCTGTGGTTGGAACAAGATCAATAGAAGTAATAGGAGATGAAGGTGTGATCTCATCTAAAGACGGTGCAACAACAACTGGAGGTAAGATATCTTCTGGAAATGGAGGAGAGTCTGGATCTCCATACTTCTTCCAAAGATACATCCAATAATCATGTGGTGGCCATATCTTGACAATCAATTTATGATGATCAAAATGAGAGAGACTATTAAGAATGATTACAATCAATCTACCTTGAGGTTCCAGACATTTATCAATGATCAAGTCATTGGAACATAAATAAGGAAATACTTCCTTATGCTTTCTTCTAAGATGATCAAGAATGGTATCACACCATGTGTAATAGTTGCACTTTGTCAACTTGGGTCTAATGCCATACCTACAAGTGGGACAATATTCCTCTTCCATGATGGACCAATCAATAAAACCTCCAAGAAATCAAAGAACCAAGAAGCCCCCCCTAATGAATGATTTAGGCACTTGATAGCAGCTTGCCAATTTAGGTCCTATTTTTGAAAGTAGTATTTCTATCCACATAACCTATAATCTAATTGCAGATCTGGAAAGTAGAAAAAAAAATGCACTTTAAAAAAAAATAGAACCTGATTTGGAGTCCAGATGAGCCCATACTAAGCATTTTAAGTGGCAAAATTTGGGATTTTGGAGTTACAGAAAAATTCAGGAACAGAGATGTCAAATCACCTACACCAATGTGTAGATCACAAAATCCTACCTCGAAACGAAAAAAATTTCTTGCAAAAAGGAGTCCGTATGAGGGAGATATCATTGTTTGAAAATCATTTCTGTTGTTATGTTTTTTGAATTGCCGCCGCACCTCCATAAAACAAATGGCTCTAGATTTTGCCTCATATATTCGATTTGGATGAAACAAAATTTGGTTTAGGGTTTTTTGGACCTTTTGAATGTGATGCAAATATTTGATTTACACCAGTAAGCACCAATCTTCACCTGCAAAAAATCTCTCCTATGGCCCTTTGGCCAATTTTTTTTCTGAAAATAATGTAGATCTAAAAAAAATAGTAGAGATGCAGATGAAAAAAATATAGATCTAAAACTTAAATGTACAGATCTGAAATGATCATACCAATTTTGCAAATCAGTCCTTCGAGTGCTTGTTTGCAAAAAAATTGCCTCAATTTTGACTATGCCTAGGGTAGGCAACTTATAGTCAATTTTCACTGAATCAGTGTTCTGGATGCAATGGCGAGGTTAGATCTAGCTCTATACACTCCCAATTTCTGCAATACTCCAGAGTTTGGCTATGGTGCTGAAGCAACAATGGTCTCAAAATGACTATGTGATGAGAAAATCTCCAAGAGCTCTGATACCATGTGAGAATTTGGTATAGCTCTGATACCATGTAAGAATTTGTCTAAGGGTGAAATTCACCCAGGAACTAAGAACTCAAACACAAGCACAACTATAGACCAAAAATGGATATGATCAATTACTCAGAGTATGTCCCAATACATTGCTCTATTCAGTATGTGATGTGATGTGATGTGATGTCAAACACACTAGGAGTGCCTATATATAAAGGCCTCTTAGGAAGCACCTAGAATGTCTCTAGAAACAACTAGGAGATAAGATAAGCATCATGACAACTAAGCACACACCTTATCCAACATTCTAGATGAGTGGATGAGAATGAGAAGGTTGTAGACACCATGTGCTTATTTAGTGTGCTAACTCCCGTGTTGTAGACGACATGTACATAAAAGAGGTGCGAACTCCTGTGTTGTCAATATGATAACTCACAAGAGTGCACATACTCCTAGGTGGCTAATAAATAAATATTAAAATATGCATTAATCGAAGAAAACTTAAGTAAGTGTAAATATTAAAGTATGTATTTACACCAACAGTTATAATATAAACGATAACACCATCACTCATCACTACAATATAAACCCCTCAACTACAATCCCTGATACAATTCTTTGCTATTAGTTGTGGTGATTATAAATATCTATTTTTGATTGTAGCAAAAAGAATATTGTAACATATGTTGATATTTTGAAGCTCATTGCTAATCATTATGTAGTGCCTACCCTTGTTCACATCTTTTCTAGACTTATTGTTGTTGTTATTATCAGACCTTGATGGACTAGTTTTATGTTGATGGTTTAGTGGTATTGTTTTGACGCTATCAAATATTATGATATGGATTCAGTTGATATATGATGAGATCATTTAGACTTTACATTTCATGTATGTATGATGATCATTACATTGTTTTCAGTTATTAATGATGACTAGTTAGATGGTATATTATCTCATGTGTTTTATTATGGATACTTACCCCATACTTGCATGTGTATGGTGTGCATGTTTTCATATTGTATGGCATTTTTGATGTGGTTAAGGAAGGGAGTCGTAGTCACCTACTTAGTCAGGATCTACACAATGCACCACTTCCTGCCATTGTCTGTTTAGCTTAGCATTATATATATATTGTATGTACATGCATGGTTTTTTCTGCAGGTTGCAAGTACCAGGTATCAACTTCCCTAAATTGCTAGGATGAGCGTACCCTATTATACTATCTCAATGATAAGAGAAGGGAGATAAATTCTCAAGTCAAAATCCCAAACCTTTATACCAATTTTCCTAGTGAGGTAGGACAAGTATCTGAATATTTTACCCATCGAATGTGTCGGATGACATGATTCATGATTTTTAACCCTTTAGACTGATTTTGAGTGATTTTCTCTATGATAAGTTTTCATATTTTATCTTGGAGATCTATGGTGAATTTTCTATTAATTAAGTCTTAATAAATAGATTTAATTAATAAATTAATTATTTTGGAGAAAATTAATAAAATATCATGATCTTTGATATTTTGAGTATAATTAATTAAATGAGAATTAACTGAGAGAAAAGAATTAAATAAAAGAATATTAGAAATAAAAAAATTAATAATAATAATAAAATAATAATAATAAAGTAATAAATAAATAAAATAATAAAATTTACAAAAATTAAAATGAAAGTTATAAATATTTAAATGGAAATTATATAAAAGTGGATTGGAGTTATAAGCTTGCATGGGAGTTAACACACTTTTCTATTTCTCATGTGTCAACAACACGGGGGTTAGTGCATTAATTAAGCACATGGTGTCTACAACCCTAAGGTTCATCTTGAAGGTTGGAAAAAGATCCATGCTTAGTTGGTGACACCTTCTAGCTGTTTCTAGAAGCATTCTAGATGTTTCCTGAAAGCTCTTTATATTCAGGCATTCATAGAAGCTTAGACATAGCATTGGAGAGAAATTGGAGCATTGGAGGACTCGAGAACTCTAAAGAGGGGAGCTTGCTCTATGGGTTTTCTAAGGAAGAGCGAATTAGCATCAGAATTCAAGTAGATTCTTGTGATTTTACTTATGCTATTTTTGCATCTTGCATTCCCTGTCTTCTTCGTGTCTTCCATATGTCTTTTGAGGAGTTTCATATTTTTATGCTTTCTCAATATGGGCAATTAAATTTATTTGAGAATTCTATATGCATAGATCTGAAAGGAAAATGGGGCTAGGGTTTAAATTATAGCCAAATCCATTAGAACTTTATTAAGAAAATTTAAAGAGTAAACATTTTAGAATCGTATATATATATATATTCTTTGTGGAATATATATATATATATATATATATATATATATATATATGATTTTAGGTCTGCATTTTTAATGCATATCCAAATATATATGTTTATAAAATTTTTGCATATATACACACACACACACACACACACACACACACACACACACACACATATATATTTATATTTACATATATATATATATATATATATACATATATACATATATGCATATATATATAATTATATTTATTGCAAGTTTGAATGTCGAATTTTATTTTTCTGTAAAATGTTTATAATTTTTTTTATGAAATCGAATGACAAAATGTTTATTTCAAACGTTATTGAAAACTGCAATTAAAAAAAAATATATGGGAGGGGCGTACCCCCCCGTACCCCATGTAAATGATATGAAGCTTGCACACCGTACCTACAGTCGCAGGCCCTGCGACGACAGGCAAGGTCGCACGACCATTGCCAATGGTGGTGGCTTTTATTTTTTTAAAAAGAGGTTATTAAATTGAATGCCTCCGTTTATGTATGTAGCGCATGAATTATATCAATCAAATTTTGTTATAATTCGATTTTACAATGTTAAAGATTGTGTTATTTATGATAGAGGTTGACAATATATATGTTATTATATATATATTTATGTATGTATATATATATATATATATATATATATATATATATATAATTAATTATAAATGAATATTATAAAGTTCTAAACTAATGGATCACTCTTTTAATGATTTAAAATATTGATATTGAGCTTGTCAATTATGAAGAGATATTAATAATTAATTTAATTAAACTCAGTTTAATTAAGATTAGTTATTAGAATATATAATCAAAGTTTTGATTCATTGAGAGTGTCAATTTTTAAACAATGTTATATAAACAAAATATTATTAGATCAATTAGAAAATTGAGTCTAATAGTTTTGGGGAGAAACTTTTATCTATCAACCAAATACATGGGTTAGGAAAAACGTGAAATTTCTCCACTTAATATAATTTGGAAAAACGTAAACTGAGACTTTTAAATTCAAATTTGAAAACTTAGCAAAACCAAAACATGTGTTTACATTGTGTATTCTTTATGCTATTGTTTTGGGTTTTGGGTTGACTAGTGTTGACCAGTATAGGACATCTACTAGAGGCTTGAGGGTTATGTGATTGTGATGTCATGATGATGTTTTAATCTCGATCTTTATAAACCCAACCATGGTTATGTGATGGAATGCTCTATGTATTGGTTGTGATTACTGATTGTTATAGTTGAGATTCTTGTGTATGAGACTCTTGACCTAACCATTATTTTGGTCATCGATTAGTTATCCTTGATTATTTTCTAGTTGCCATGATGGGACTGAGATGTGGATTTATTCTTGATGATGTCATGTTGTGACATGTTTGACTCAACCATTTTTGGAGTCTTCGATCAGTATGATTGAGATATATATATTTTGGTTATTGAGAACCATTGGATAATTGATTATCAGTGAAACTTCAGTTGCCAATAGAGAGCTGTTGTGTTCATGATTTTCTATGGATGTTTGCTCATGGAGATTTGATGCTTTTATGCATATTTGATGATTTTATTATGGATTATCTTTTGTGATTTTGAGATTTATGATTCCATGAGCATTAGGGTAGGATATTTGCATGTAGTGACAGGAAGTGGCTTGCAATGGGGACCGGGGCCCTAAGAGGCTGCCAGGGTAACTCATTGTAAGTTGGATTAATAAGTGATAACATTATCACCTAATACTAACAAAATGAATCTAAAAAGATAAGTGTTTTGTTCTCGCCCATGCCTTGAGTGCTTGTACAGGCTAGGATGGGAGTACTGAGACACATGGTTGCGACCTTGCATTCCATAGTATGCCTCATCAGTATGAGAGGATACTAGTGGCCGCATGAAATTAGTATGGACCTGTGGAGTTTAGCTAACTTCCAGGGTAACTTGTACGTGATAATTGCGATGACACTTTTCCGCTTGCATAGTAGGTTCCTACATGTCATTGTGAGCCTCTGGGATTAGATGTCAAATTTTGTGTTTGGAACCTTTGAGTTAGTATACTTTTAGGATTCCTAGACTTATAGAGATATGTGCTATGTGATTTTGATAGCTTGTTTGGGACTTGAGATTATCTCTTTAGCACGGTGGGAGTGGACCACTTAGGTACCACGCGATCGGGTGGTAGTGTATTTTCCACTCTTATCATTTTGAGATTCATTGAGACATTGTGGTTGATGTGTCCTTCATGATGGTGGATATGTATCGTTTTTCATTGATGATTAACATATGTTAGATGATGTTATCTTATGCTTTTATTTGCATGTTAGATTACTTCTACATATGATGTTGTATTTATTAGGAGTGACATTCTTACTATGTAATACCGATGATCTCTTCGGTGATTTGGAATGTTACGCATGGAGGGATGGCTAGGATCCACGATGGTCTAATGATGCTATTGACAGTTGGGAGGAACCGTGCACTTAGTTTATTATGTTTGATCTTTATGATGGATGTATATTTTCTCTATGATGTTGCATCATGTGATTATCTCTACTTTGATGTATCATGGATTAGAATAGGATGATGTACCTTATTCTATGTATGTATATTTTTGAGCTTTTCATACCCTGTGACATGCACAGTGGATGATTGTGCATTCTGGAATGTAATACAGAAAGGACATTTGTATATTGGATGTATCATTATTATTTCATGTGGATATTGTACTAGATGGATTCATGTATGTAATTCAACGTTAAGGGATCTTAAAGAATGTAATCTGTTATTTATGTTATGTTTACTTTTAGATGGACAATGCTATTGCTTCCGTTATTGTGCATAAGTTATACGTGGTATTTACTTTCATGAAAAGAAAAAAAAATGTTTCTAAACTTAGTAAAACTCTAGGTTAATTCTTTGGATCCCTTGGCGGGGCATTACACATTATATCTCCATTACACCAAGCATGATCAATGATCATACTTACTTTATCAACACAACATACAACAATAACTACTTAATAATATCGCCTTTCATTTCCATATCCTTCAATGATCACAAAACCCTTATCATTGATTGCCAAATCCATTTTTCAATACCTCAATCAATGATGATCGTATAAAATATAACAAAAACCTTGCGTTATTGCTAGTTGCTATGTCTAAAAGCTTATTTTCTCCATTAGTGATGATCACTACAAGCTATAACATTGACTTCATCTCATCACTAATCAGCCAATCCACTCCTCTGTTGCTTTGATTAGTAATGTTAACCATAGGATTTAGTTATATCCAAACCTTTATCATGAATCGTCAAAAGATTTTGCACTCTCATCGCTTAGTGATATATTATAATCACTATAACATACCATGACATCCAAAGACTTATTGCTCATTGACATATCAAAATGGCACCTTCAATGCTTAGTGATAAAAAAACATTGCTATAAAGTATAGCGATAACTCTATCGATCATTTTTATGTCTTATTTGAACCTTCTCCACTCAATGATGAACCCAATCACTATTTTCTATAACAATATCATGCTGGACTTCAAACCCTTGAAACTCAATCATTGCAATGTATCCCAAAATCTAATTTCTTATCACTATAGCTATAGCAATAACCTTAATAATACTGATACCTCCATGAATTCAAAAAAAATCCAAACCTTTATTGATCAATGGATAATGCCACATGATGAGAGAACCCTAGAAGCAACAAATTCCTCTATTTTGAGCAATAACTAGCTAGTTTCTATCAAAACACAAATAGCCCTTGGTCCCAACTTGTACCATTTGTATATCTGAGATTGTTTAAGTGATAATAAAAATATTCTAATAGAAAAGGTTACTATAAATTATAGGCTAGAGGATTAGGTGTAAGTACAATCGAAGGAGTTCAAATCTTTATAAGATCAGACTACCATCACCCACAACCAATGTAAAAGAAACTATTGGAAAGAATGTGATTTGAGATAGACATCACATGATTGATGAAGAGAAATAAATAAAGTGTTATCTCATAAGGAGTTATTGATGTTGTGTACCTAGAAAATCAAGGATAGGTTCAAGACATATGCTAAGGAAATTAAAATAAGACTTGAAAATCTGATAGATGAGATACTTAGAGAGAGATCAAGAAAATCCTGGAATGTGCAAATACTTGTCTTGATGTTGGGTTATAAAAGAGGCCAACTATATATTTTTAAATAGAAACAATCACAAGTTGAGTCAATATAAAATTTCACATAATACATCTGTCTACATATGAGTAAATAAACTTCACGTTTAAAAAGATACATTTCTAGGCTAGTTGACAGGCTTATTAGATACTGCAGATTCTTAAACTAGCTTTTCCTTCAAGATTTTTCTTCAATGAATTTGAAAAAATTATGAAATTTACCACCACATGCAATCTTACTAGACGTAATGGACATGAAATTATATGCGGGAAGTTCAACAATACTTGCTGCAATATTTGTTCAAGAATTTTCTTGAACCAATCTAAATTTATTATTACAGTAGAAAGAAAAATTGCTTACAATTCAAATTTTTTTTGTAGCATTTATTTCTTAACCTAGTGCATGTACCCAATTTTCATCTTTTAACTACATCTTTACAATGGATTGCATCATTTGCATGCTTATATAAAGAAAAAAGGGAATTCAAACCTGTAGTGTTTTAACCTTCATTTTGTGAACATTTTTCTTCGAAATATAATGTTAAAAGTAGGAAATCCATCATACTTCACCTAATGAATGAAACCCTTCCCTTCACACCAGATGTCATATAGACTTATACAATGAAATTTTAAGAAAAAGAAGCTATAAGTTGCACAGGGAAATATATAGAAATTCTTATATTTACAAAGATAAACTCAAATTCATCCTGTACTCCCAGTCTTCTAAATCATAAACTAAACCAATTTAATATCCTCTTGCTAATCATGGTTACCATATTCTAATTTAACATAAACTCTATCTTTGGGAAGTACTGAATTGCTGTTCCTAATAATAAGCCACTAAAAGCTATTATTTAGCTAGAAACAAATGTCAAAATTAACTCCTACATATCAGGAAATAGTTGGTAGTCAGTCTCCAAATTATCAAAATCAATTTTCAATTGAACATTGAAGGTGAGGAACAATGAAGAGGGGGAATCCAATATAATGTATTGGGAAAATGGTGAGAACATAAAATTTACGATCCCTAAAAACACTTATGCCATCTTCCTTCGTATCCCGACTTCTACATTAGACTTTTTAGCTAAAACAAAAATATCCCTAGTTAATCCCATGAGCTAGCTTTATGACATCTTAAAGGGTTATTGATTGTCAAATAAGTGTAATAGGACCATGAAAGCTTGATAAGTAAAAGGATGGAATAAATTGATTGCTACATTTTTTCTTTTCTATTTAAAAATAGGTAATTAAAAAATAGAGGGTTTCATAGAATTTATGTTGCTACTTCATCCATTGCAATTTGCACTAAGACAAGAGTAAAACAAATGATTGAATAAAATTGGAATAGTCCTTTTACACATTGAACATCCCTTTATGATTTAGACAAATCACCATACCATATTGTTAGCAGAATAAACCAAAACTTCAACATCGTAAACAAAATTATGGAATAAAAGTCAAAAAGAGTATTAACATGTAATAGGGAACAACTACAACGTTCATAATATTTTTTAGCGTATATTCAAAATTCCACAATTAATGAAAGAAAGGAAGAAGGTGAAAAAATATTTGCAAAATATTGGGTTCCACCAAGTGGATTTTATATTAATGGACCTATTTTGTGCACTAATAGATAGACCTTCAGTTGATAGAATATCAAAGAAAAATACTATTGAAGCTAAACCATTTCCTAGAGTAGCCCGTGTGACTAGTATTGGTTCATTTGTAGGGACATTATTGCTAAACATGAAAACTATGTTTGTGTTAAAATTATGAAAGCTTCTAGGTGTTATAAATTGTTATTATTTATAGTGTAATTTTAGTTTACTTATATATAACTCATTTTGGACTGATAATCCCATGATGTTTTTGTAGGAAATGATGTTTTCTTTGATCATCTTTTTGATATGACATTGAAGCTATATGGACCCACCATACATAAAAGGTATGTAGTTTCATATCATTGCAACAATATTTTAATTTTTTTTCATTTATTGTACTATATTAAAGTTATTGATCTAACAATTTTTTTAAAAAAGGTGGAATGCATAGGGTCCTAAATTAAAAAATAAGCTCATTACATCTTTTCAGAACCTTTTTGAAAAAAAAAACATTTATGACACTACCCTACTTCTCAAAAGAGCATCCAAACATATAAAGACTATGAGGGACCAATATAGAAGGGGTCCAAAGGAGAACACAAAGTACGGCCATCTTCCTATGATTCCACTGATGGTGTGGAATGAAATAATAGAAGATGCAAAAGAGATAAGGCTATGTGATAAAGGAAATGAACCAGTAAAGGGAAAAAAAAGGTATGTCATGATAGTATTAAGTAGAATGTAGTCATGCAATAATTAGTGATCTTTGTAAATATATAATCTAACATATTTCAAACTTTTCATAGACTGTAGACCACATCAACAGGTACAAAAGTGAGAGTACAAAAGGTTGGCCAACACAAACTCGACTCTAGTGGCTATATGAGTCTTTAGTCTCGACTTGTAAGTAGCAACATTGGAATTTCATCTATTTTTTTAATATAATGTTGCAAATAATTTTGTTTAATCAAATCATACATGCAAAACTAACGATATTAATAAAAAAATATAGGGCACAAAATTCAATGTAGAGCCCACAGATGAAGATAACAAAATTGCCTTAAAGGAAGGCTATAAAGTCATGGTTGCATGCCTACACCAAGACTTTGAAAGCCATATCCAAGAATTTGGTGCACCAAATGAGACACAGGTAAATAGGTCAAATGAAAAGTAAATCAAATTGAATAGTTGAGAAATTTCTTTTTTGGTGTTAGTTTCCAACATAAATTGACTGCATAACATTTCACTATAGCCTTCATATCCTATTGCAAAACCTACACATGATGAAGGCCATTATGTGCATCATAGTAGTGGAGGTATTAATTTTCTATTGGAAATTAATTACATAATTATGAATATAATTTAACATCTTCAATTGCAATTTGATGTGTAACCTTTTTTTGAATATTTTAGAGCATGCTGAACATCATGGTGAAGGAGTGGAGCATGTTCCAAGTGTTTAACATGTTGAGGTGGTGACAGATCAAAACATTATTGTACATGATGTGGCATTGTCAAGTAAGAAAGATACATTTTATGTTCTTCTGGTTGATTAAATACTTGTAATAGTTAAAAAAAGAAAAATAGTATGCCAATTTAACCCATTTACTTGTCATTACAATAGAACTCCCTTTAGTGCAACAACTTCCTGCTCCTCAAAATAGGAGAAGGCATCATAATTTGACATTACATGTGCCAAAAGAGGCTTAGAGGAGGATAATTAGGAAGATGTTGATGCTCCTTCATCCTTTACCTTAAGAAAGCTAAGAAAAACAAAAAGAAGAAATGATTTTTTAAACATGCTGTTTAATAAACCTTATTTTTAAAATTTTGTTGGATAATGAAAGAACGTTGTTTTAAGTAATTATCAATGAATGTTGCATATTAATATTGATTTTTATGTTATGTAATGAATATTGTTGTGTGTTAATGAAGTCTTGATTAGTATTGTGTATTAATGAATTTTATATCATATTAATGAATGTTATGTGATTGTATTGATTGAATATTATAGTTCATAAATGGATGAATGAATGAATGAAGTATATTATTAGATGATAATGGGGAATTTAAATTGATGTTAAGAGAAGGGGGGGTTGAGGCTAGATGAGCTTCCACCTTCACATGGTTGGCCTTGTTAAGTAGAGAATATTAGAGTATTCTCAAAACCAAGTGAAGCTCAAACTAACATACCAAGGATATCTCCCTAACCAGCTAATAGTTTCTTTTCTTTGAGATAGAGTTTTGTGTCCATTCCTTTATCAATCACTACTCTTTTAGTCTCCTCAATTTCCTACTCTATCCTTTCTTTTGCTTCAAAATTATTACCAAAGTGATTCTTGTTCTAAAATATCAATTTATTGTTAATCATCTTTAGCTTAGTTACCAAGCAATATAATCTTGATCCTGATACCTTTTCTTCCTTCAACTACTATTCTATTGTATTTATTAGGTTTTCATATCTTAGCAAAGTCTACACAATGTTCTATTGTATCCATTAGGTTTTGTTCCGGTAACAAAGTTTGTACAGTGCATCTTTTTAAGCCCATCAACATGACTCTCTAAGCCCCTACTGCCCCATCCAACTATTTTTATTGTTGGCTTAAGGATATTATACTTATTAAGAGATGTGGAATACTAATACCTTATTAAAAAAAGTTGATATATTGCATATCTATAACTTATCTATTTTTTTAAACAGTCACATTATTGATATTATTTGTCTTTGCAGGTTCCAAGGCGTCAAAAGAACAAGCTTATGTGTTGTAGATTTATGCCTTGAACTAGCATCATCAATTTTCTTAGTGCAATATCAAAATTGGTTGAAAGAATAGTAGCTATAATTTTTCCTTATATTCTGATTCTTCCAAAGGCTTTTAAGATTAACATGTCCCAAATGCATAACTATATGCTATCATCATGTGGCCTACATTGTGATATTTTCTTATTGTCTATGAACATGGTATTAGATTAATATGTTCATTTTATCTTTAAAAAAAAAAAAAAAAATCTTGTGAAGATCTCTTTACCACTATTTCTTTTAATTGATTAAATATTGTAGGCATGGAAATTAAACCAAAAGGCTCTACAAATTTCTGCCAAAATATCATTGCCATTTTTCAATCATCTTTCTCGTACCTTGGGTCTAATTGGAGGTGCTCATAGTAATGTGTGCATTTTATCTCAGGTGCACATCAAAATTGTCTTAATGTTTTGAGTCTTGAATTTGTACCAAAAATTATCACATGTAATTTTAGATTTATTTTGGTGTTATTACTGGCAATTATCTTAGTATCTACTTATAATTGGAACTCTGTATATTAATAAAGATATGCAAATGAATGCATATTACTTATTCGACTTAACTGGAATGAATGCCAACACTTGTATCTTTTGGGCCAATGTAACATAGGAAATTTACCTAAAATGTCCTTTGACTTTAATGGCTTCATGAATTGATGGCTCATTAAGGAATTTCCTACCACCACCATTGTGAAGGAAGAGAAAGTAATGTCATCCCTATCTTTGAAGATGCTTAATACTGCATGGGCATTGAAATTATAAAAAATATCATCCTCACACTTAAGGATGCATGAAGATGATGATTTTGAACCTAATGACAACATCCAACCAAGATGGATGTAGGCTTTAACTCAAGTAAGCCATAGAATCTTTTTCACCTTTTTTATTTCTCCTAATAGTATGGCTAAATATCCTTCTCTTTCAAAACATTGAATTAACAAAAAATTTTCACTTTGCAACATGTAGGGCATCAAGGAAGGGTGGTATGATGGTGGAAGTATAAATTTTGTTGTTATTCTTGTAATTTTCTCATAGGTAAGATTTCATTCTACATATTCTAGCTTCTTCTTTTGCCAAAAATATTTGGAATTCTCTCCGTTCATTTGTGTGCTTGATACTTTTCATATGTAGAAAATCTTTCTTAGAAAATCAAGATCTTGTGAATTGATTTAGAAGTCAAAATTGAGGTCTTTAATTTTATATAGGATGTAGAAAAATTCTTGTTACCTAATGCTATATTTCTACTTTAAAAAAGTTTTCTTTTCTAACATTATCTCCAATTACTTTATGTTATGTGGAAAACCATTTTCAAGAACTAGTATTCACATGAGAATTTTTTTTTGAGCATTGTGCTATATTTTACAAACTATTATGTGCCTTGTCTTTTTTATTTGCAACAATTAGTGACTACCAACAGTTTCTACAATTCCAAAATTTGAATGAAGAAAAAAGGAACATTCAACTATAGGTATATATCTTGTTGCTATTTTCCTCAATGTTGTATTTGACCAATAGACAAGTTTTTTTTCTCTCTCTTTTTCTTCTACTACTAGTTTCTTTTATTTGATAGTATTTTGTATTATATGTTCTATTTATCCAAGGGGGGAGAAGATTTAAAGTTTCCATTTTTGATCTTCTTGTTGGCAATGTTCTGCCTTTAAATATTGGTGATCATGTATATATGTAAATTGCCTAACATTATTATCCTATACATTCTTTTATTAGTCTATTATTGTTTTCTTAGACATTTATCATTTCTTTTTAGGTCCATGTAGATGGAATTCTAATTGAAGGGCATTCCTTATCAATTGATGAATCCAGCATGACTGGGGAAAGAAAATTTGTATGCAAATCTCTCTCATGTTGTGTTAATGGCATGTTTTTGAGGTGATAGCTATCTTATAAGTTTCTAATGCCAATTACTAGAATATTATCATCAACTTAACTCCTTATTTTGGCTCTAGCTTCACAAAGATCAAAAAAATCCATTTTTAATGTCTAGATGTAATGTGGTAGATGATTATGGAACAATATTGGTAAGTATTTATCTTAAAGACATAGTGTTATGCTTTTTGATTTTGTTTAATCAATTAACATATTTTATTGGCTTAACACAAGTTGCTAGAGTAGGATTAAATATTAAGTGGGGTGTTTTAGTGGCAAGTATATCAGAGGATAATGGGGAAGAAACTCCACTACATGTTTTGTCTTGGACCCTTCCTGACTTATCAAATTATCCATTATGTCTATTCACTATTGTTTGTTTCATGTTTAAATTTTGAACAAACAAAAATGGCTCCTATTACAATAGGTTCACCTGAATGGTGTTGCCACATTTATTGGCAAGGTTGGACTCACAGTTACAATTTTTGTATTAATTATCCTTTTGATAAGGTAAGTAAAAGTACCTTAAACTTTATGTTATAAATTATTTTCTTTGTCACTTTCATGCATTTCATATATTTACCATGTTCTATATCTTTAGGTACTTTACTAGACATACAAAAGATATTATAGGAACTAGCAAGTTTAAGGCAGACAAGACCAAGTTTGGAGATGCAATGAATAAGGTTGTTGAAATATTTGCAATTGCAGTGAGGTATCATTTTATAATTTCAAATAAACTTTGTCATTTTATATTTGAATGGATAAATCTTTCTATAGCAATAAATATGACAATTTACAAAATTGTGAAAAACCTAATGCCTTCTTTTCTCGTAATCATATGTTTTGATGCCTTCTTTTCCCCTAATCATATTTTTTGATGCCTTCCTTTTCCCTAATCATTTTAAACCCATATTCTAATCCTTTATCAAGACTATTTTGAGTTGTAGAGTCTTGGAGATTAGTGGATGACATAGTTGCTTCTTTGGGCAAGGGCTAATTCGGCCTAGTTGAAGGGTTAGGGGGTGAAGGAAGTGTTCACTAGCAGGTCGTGAAAGTTTGAGAATGATATCAACTTAGTAAATCTAAAAAGGGTATTTGAAAGTGTAAAAAAATTGATAGGTTCTTTGATGTTTCTGGGAGAGAATTACTAATTTTGATGTTGGAAGGGCTACTAGGCAGGGCTAGAAAGGCTATAGAAGAGAAAGGGTTGAAGATGAGTGGATAGGAGTAGATGGTAAGTTGTAAAATGGAAAATTTACCATGTTGAGATGATATAAGGTGTTAGGATCAAGATGTAAAGCGCGGTTGGAGTTTTGGTATGGTGGAGCCACCAGGTACACTAGGTGGCCTAGGAGGATATGGGTGCTTAGAGAGATGGGAAAAAAAAAAGTGTTAGTAAAATCATGAACATGGTTGTGGGAGCAACTTACAAAGTCAGAGAACTCCATTTGATCTTTGAGTAGGGCTGATTCCTTGAATTGATTCCAAGTTTTTGGTTGAATCCTCAAGTTGAATTAGTTTACTTAAGGTGACAACGAAGGGCTTTGCATCACAAATGGACCACATACCAAAGAACTAAAGATAAATATCAAAACTAATTATTGACCAGGCTATTGTCGGTGATTACTTTGGATATTTATCTTCCATATTTAAAAAAAAAAATCATCTTGGTTGATATTTACACCAAAGTTTGGTCAAAATTTTGCATTGGTCATTGGTTTGTCATGTTGGTCAATCAAGAGCTAGTATTGGTCAAACTTTTGACCAATGTTTGGTGGAAATTTCAACCAAGATTGGTCAATATTTCAACCAATGGTCCTCACAATGATGAAACTATTTTTGACCAAATTCTTGGTCGAACTTTTGACAAATACAAGCATTGGTAAAAAAATTGACAAAAAATAGTGACACAACTATTGGTCAAAAATTCAACCAATATGCATAAAAATTTGACCAATTTTCATCAAAAAATGAGTCAACTTTTACTAGTGAGAGATTTTTCCTTCATGGGGTAACACCATTTTTCCTTATGGGTCAACATACATGACTCAATAAATATTTGAGTGCCTAGTTTAAAGTTATTCCAGTGAAGCCACAAATACATCTACTGAGAATATGATATGTGATGAGAAATAGGAACATGAATTCATCTTTCATGTAACTTTAAATATTGGGAAAGATATGAACTAGGGATTCTAGTTTTTTCATCAATAGAGTCACAAAATAATGTTGGTTAATAGCTTGTCTTCATTAGATTTTGGTTTATACCTTGACCTATAATGTGCCTAATGTAGTGGAAGAAAAAGAAGGTAGCAACATAATGGGTCAATGTATGTGTTCTATCAAGGACCTCTAAATTGAAAGGTAAAACTCCTTTGCGTGCAAATATTTTTAATGAATATTGTTTATAGTAGATCAACAATATCTGGGGTATGTTGTTGACCAGAGAACAAAAGAGGAATGACAAGATTTCCTAACACTTCAAGCAATCCATGTAGATTTTTGATGATGACTCATAACCTCTACAACTATGAATGCATATGATCCACCTTTAAGTTCTCTCGCCACCTAAATGTAGCCTATTTAATCTATTGACTACAAATTGCAGCAATGTAAGACTAACTTAATAATGCAAACTAAATTATAAGAAAAGGAAAATTGACTTAGCAATGCCCATATTGCCTAAGTTATTGAGGTTTTACAAGAATAATTTTCTTCTTACTCAATAGCTTAGATTAACAAATCCCAAACTTCCTACATAGCCATGAAGATGCAAATGAAATAACTTGTATAGAATAGAAGAAATGAGATACACTGCGAATGAGGGACATAAAGCTTATAACCATTGATAAGAAAGAAATTAAACCTAGTTCATTTGCAATTTCATAGTTTTATTAACAACACATTTCATTCCAATTACCATACAAGAACTAAAACTAGAATAACATGAATGACATAATTAAAATATGGTTGTAGAGTCTCACATAGTAGTCCCAACTATAGGGGTTTGCCCAAATCCAAACTTTTAAAATATTATTTACTTCTCAAAAATTTACATTTATAGGTCCTTTAGAGCTAGCTAGTTACATTTCATGATTACTCCATAGAGTATCTTTGAATCATTCTAATAATAGGATTGACTAGCTAGTCACCCTTCATGAAAATTTACCCTACAAGGAGAATGCCAAAAATGGCTACAATGTTAGAAAGTGAGAAAGAGAGAAGAGGTGACACTTGTCATATTTTTTCAAGAAGAGACTTTTGTTAGAGCATCAATTTTTCTTTGGAGTTTCAACCTTAGCTCTGTATGCTTTCATTGCATCAGCTACACTCTTAAGCTCATGGATACCTAGAACAAGAATGTTGTTAGCTCTAATCATCTAGTAATCATGCATTTCTATCAATTCTTCAACTCTGGAAATCATTGATTGAAGATTCTCTGCTACATGCCTCAAAATAGAATCCATTGCTAAAAGTTCAATGATCTTTTCCACTTGGAAGTTTGATGGATTAGTAGCCTTGTCAAAAAATGCCAAAAATTTAGTCTTCATTCTTTTGATATCTATCAGCTAAGCATTACTGGTAACATATGATTTAGTGGGCAAAACCTTTAGATGTTAGAATATCTTGTTAATGACTTTCTTCACTAGATCATATACATCCTTTAGCTCATTTTCAAACTTCACTAAGCTCTCAATTTTGAATTCCAATAATTTCTTCCAATGAAGCAATGGTTCTTGGCCTATCTTGAGTATCCCATAGGTCATATCAACATTAGTTTTCATGTCAATCACCTCTTGCAATAAGACCAATTGCTTTGTTGTGCTCTGCTATGCTTTTCGCATTGATGTTTGATGGTTGGACACTGCTTCTCTCAATTTGTTAGTATCTAACAATAGATTTTTGAGGTTCTAAATTAAGGGGGACCTTAGTCCTTCATCTTTTCAATCCAAGCATGGCCAATTTGATCAAACTTCCTCTCATGTTGTAGCTTAAGTAGAAAATTCTTGTTCTGCTGTGCACTTTGGTCGAATGTTCTTGTAGAGGTGCTTCCAATTGAAACTTTGATATAAACCATCAATTTCTTAGTTGAGGCTTTGAGTACCTTTTTTTTTGACCTTAATTCTTCTAGTCTATCCTCAATATTCTCATTTGTTGATTTCTAGATGTTGACCATAGAATCATGCACTAGAATGCCTATGTCAACCATTCTGATTTGAAAATCATTAGTAGTTAGTTCATGGAACTCTCCCTCCTTCTAAGGTTCTATAATTTCCACTAATTTATGACTATTTGAGGAATCTATGACCAATGTTGCTATAGACTCTACTTCTTTGATGTTGTCTTAGATGAAGTTTCTTGCACAATGAGGTCCTTAGATGGAGCAACTTCCTCACATCTTCTCTTTTTTTGATCAATAGTCTCTTCCAACCATGACTCAGTTGAAAGGACATTAATTGCTAACTATAAGACTATAGGATGAAAAATCTTCCTCACAACCAGAGGTATTACTTTTCTTTGGCTGGTAGTAGGAAAGATAGTTACCTTGGTAATAGAGAGGGCTAGAGTGTCACCTTGCTAAGATACCTCCTTCCTTGAGCACCCAGAGGATTATTTTTACCATAGATGTTGATGACTACCATAAGGGAGGAGGGCTTAGCTACTGGCTTCTCCTTCTCTTTTTATTTTTCCTTGTCTTTCTCTTCATCCTTGACCTTTCCCATTTTTGGAAGAGATCCTCCTCCATAGGTTGGAGTGACATTCATTTTAGGAGGTTGGTATCTTCCCCCACCAGTAGATTTTGTTGGTCCAATTGATGTTGATGTAGTAGTAGTTGTGGATGTAGCAGAAATAGATTGAGCTATCCAAAAAGCTAC
Organism: Cupressus sempervirens; assembly: GCA_028749045.1. Classification (NCBI taxonomy): domain Eukaryota; kingdom Viridiplantae; phylum Streptophyta; class Pinopsida; order Cupressales; family Cupressaceae; genus Cupressus; species Cupressus sempervirens. The sequence goes on along the minus strand of CM053793.1, from coordinate 410,463,253 downwards.
TCCACTAGTCAAGCTTGTAGTTCTAGTTCTTTTCTTCCTTGCTTTGGTCCATTCCACCCATTTATCCATCCTCATGATGATACCATGTATCAAGATTTCCATTGTATCCATAATAGGAATGTCACATGGAGTTGAAACTATAGGAGTGTTCTTGATTTTCTCATAAATTGAGGGATGCATATAGGAGCCATCATTTGCAAGATCATTAACATAAATTGCATCATTATATAAGTTAATTTTATATTTGTGAATCTAGACCAATACCTTTCTCTAGTTTGGTATTTATTATAACACCCAACCCAATAGTTTTCAATATCTAGGACATGCCTATGAGTGTACCCTAGCTTCAGATGATCTTTTACAAAGCTCACTAGGTCATACTGGGGCCTTATTACCTCATAATTAATCAATGCCTTGACAAGATTTTGTGTATTAGATCTAGAGGCACAAGAGTAAGGTCCTACCACTATTGGAAAATGAATCACACCTATCTTTTTCACATTGGGACTTAAGGTGTTCACTTCTAGTATTTGCCTACAAATCAATAATAATAACCTTATCTTCATAATTCCTAGGGAGCCTCTTTGGGAAACTATCAAATGGACCAATCCTTAGGTAGAGGAAAAATTTGAATTGGATGAAACAATATCCAAATTGGTTGGCCATGGATATGGCCTCTAGTGAGAACCTTCACTTAGGGAATTCTTGCAGTTCCCAACACAACATCATTTGGAAGGCATTAGTTACCCGTATATATGTCTCAAAACTCCACTACAATTGTAGATGAGGGTAAACTTCATACACCTTGGTGTTCTCATCATAGTCTTCAATAATGGGAAGACCTAACCAGTGATGATGTGTGGCTAAGGCATATATTAGATATGATGAAATATAGAACTGCTTAAATGCCTTAGCCAAATTTACCCAAGAGGCAAGCTCTTCACATATAACCTAAGCCCAGTCAACCTGCAGTCCCTTGGCACAAATGGCCTTGAATAAGTAGAAGTGATTCTCGATGAAATCAAAGATATCCTCCCTCCCTTTTAATCTTAGAAAGAGTGCCAAGATATGCACAATTTCTCTCTTTAAATTGGTTCCAAAAAGATTTCTTGGCATCTTACTATTTTTGGAGTGAGCTGTCTGAAACCAAGTTGTTTGCATGTCCTCTCTCCTTAGAGTCTTCTTCTAATTGAACATTAGTGCCAAGGAAGAAAAGTCAATGTTGCAATATTTTTCTTTTAGTGGGATGCCGAATGCAGATTGCATCAATTCTTTGTTTATAGAAAGCAGAATAGATTGATTAGGTAGCTACATCTTCTTTGTCTCTAGATTGTATCTTTCAATACATTCCTTTATCAATTATGGCACTTGCACAACTATAGGGAACCGAACAGCCTCAACTAATTCACTCTCTTTCAATTTCTATGTAATTGGATGGATAGAATGGGTATTGAGTCTTTTGTGCAAATTGCCTAGGTCATAAATTTGAAGGAAGTGTTAGAATAGTTCTTTAACTCACTCTCTAATCCAATCAAGTGATCATACCCCATTTCTTTAACTACCATTATCTTATACTTTCATTGAGGAGACAAATTGCTTTGATAAAATAGCTGTTACAACATGAAGAACTTTGTTTGGGGAAAATCAATCATATAGACTCAAAAATTTAAATGTTGGCACCATATAAATGAAATAAATCATAGCTAATGGTCATAATGGTTGGATTTGTAAAAAAATAGATAGGTTAATAACTTTTTAAAATGTTTTATTTCCACCCATATCATTGTTCATAAATCCGATGAACATAATATTCACTTAAATCTCCTATAATAGTGAGATTAGTTACTAACCTAATCAGTTGATTGTGGGTGCTTAATGGAAATTACCCTTTTCACTTTAGAATTTGGAAAGAGGGTTTGCATTTCAATTATTTATGTGCAGGGAATGGAAGTGTAAAATTACCTTTTTGTAAGATAGCCTTTTCCTTTGATTCAAGATCACAACATGAGCAATACTCCTTTAGCGCCTTGGATATTTAATCACTTTCTTTTTTGCACCAAGCTTTCCTTTATATTTTAGCTCATTCTTTAGAGAAGCCACAAAATCAAATTTTTTCCTTGAGATCTTGTACACTTATCTTCTTTATTCAGGTTCACACTTCATGAACTACTCCATCAGAAATAACATTATGGTATTTCCAAAAATACTTTTTGCCTCTAGATTTAATATTTTCACATTTTTATATCTTCCAGAATAGAAACTCCATCCTTTCTTATTAGATGGGAGGTGTCATTGAGGCATATGTTTTCTAAAGATTTGAACAACTAGGAGTATTTCTTTTCTTTTCCCAATATTGCTTCAAAAATGAACTCAAAGACATGCACTTCCAAAGGGAAAGCACCCATATTGATGGAACTCCACTCTTCAACCCAAAAACATATTGTGACTTCAGAATGGTATTGTGAGAGTTTCGTGGCTATGGATTATTTTACTTTTGATCTCCTAATCATGAGTCAATCATTAAATACATTTGGAGATGTCAAGATACTTTGTTCTTTGGGATTCTACCTAATGAAGGGCACCATCAATGGGGATTCAACACTGCATGGAATCCAAAAGGAACTCTATGCTAACTGCAGGAGTTAATTGCAAATCAATAATAAGTTTCATTCTCATTAGGAAGATACTTTAGTCAAAAATCCACCTGTCCTAAATCACCTAAGTTCTTGATGTAAGGAAAAATAAAAAATCCCACAAGGAAGTGTCGGGGGAAGCAGAGCATAGAGAACCCAAAAAGTCTTAAAAGGCAAGCCTCAGGGATGTTTGATGAGAAGGGAGCCACCTAGGGGATACCTAGAAAAGGATTCAAATACAATGAAAACTAACCAAGTTAGAAGCTTAAAAGGGGAGGATTGAAATTTTCCAACATACACTAACTCTTGTTAATCATTTTTAACCTAATTAATGAAATGTTATCACTTATTAATACAACTTACAATGGGTTATCTAGGCACCCTCTTTAGGGCCTCATCCTCTATTTTAAGCCACTTCCTAGTATACATAAAGATAACCTACCCTAAGCTCACAATAGAGAATCTCATAAAATCATAGTGTCCACATCAATCCTATACAAGCAATTGGAAATTATAATAAGTAACTAATCAGTTCCTCAAAGGTTAAATCACAAAAATTGCAACATTACATAACAATATCCCAAGCCTCTAGTAAACATACCTAACTAGTAAAAAAATACTAGGTCTTCCGAAACCCCATCATGAAATAAAACATAACATGTCACCAAGCAATTAGAACATGGGTAATTATTTAACCATTTCAATTTTCCATAATAATTCTCTAAAGTTTTTGATTCAAGACAAGGTTTCAAGTTTTTGCTTTTGAAATTACTCCAGGTGATAAAGGTTTCGAGGTTGGATCTATCAAAATAAGAACATGTTTATATCTTAGTCTTCTAAGTTTATTGAATAAATATATGTTTATATCAGTCCAATGAAAATCCACATGGAAAATACTTGCATTTAACTCCACCAACAAAACCCATTTACTAATATTTCAAAGGATCTAATTGTAACAACCCAAATAATAATTACCTTAATACACGATAGAATTCATTTTAAAAAGAAATAATTTTTTTAATACTATTAAATAGTAATTAAAATTTTATTAAATTGAATGTAATTAATTTAAAATACAATCTTGAACTTTAAATATAATAATATTAAAATATATAATAAATTTTTAATTAAATAATATCAATTTTTTTTTGGATTGGTTATCCCCAAACTTGTAATATAGGAATAGAAAGATATGCTAATGAAACCTATTTCTGAGAAGGAGTAAAGGCAACCTTATTTAGTTTAGGAAGTGATAAAGCCACAGGACTAGATTACTTCCCTACTTTATTCTTTCAAAAGGTGTGGAATGTGTTAGGGAAAGACCTTTGGGAGGTGTCTGAAGAATCTAGGAAAGGGGGCTTCATGTTTAAGGAATTCAATAATACATTCCTAACACTTATACCTAAAAGGGGCTCTAAGGAATCCTTTGACGAATTCAAACCCATATCCTTATGCAACACAATATATAAGGTCATCTCCAAAGTTATTGGTAATAGATTGAAATCTATGCTACCAACCATAATTTTAGGGGAATAGAGTGACTTTTCTCCTGGGAGGTCACTTTATGAAGGTATCTTTATTGTAAATGAAGCTATTTATTATCTAAAAGTGTCTAGAGAGGTAGGAATGATGTGATTCAAATTGAATACTAAGAAAGATTATGACAATGTAAACAAAGCCTTCCTTATTAAAATCTTAAAGGGTTTCGAGTTTGCCCAGTGTTGTTGTCAATGGATTTATAGTTGTATCTCAACCACCCATCTCTCTATCATGATAAATGGAAGCCCACAAGGTTTTTTTGATAATACAATAAGCATTAGACAAGGTGATTTCCTTTGCCCCTTTTTGTTTATCATTATGGTAGAGGTTTTGGGCAATCCATTAAAAATACCAATCAAGAAAATAAATGGAAAGGTTTGAATATTTCTAGGAGGATTGATTCAATTACACATTTTTAGTTTATGGATGATAATTTTCTTATGGGAAAAGCTTCAGTTCTTGAAGAAACATACATGAAACCAATTCTTGAGAAATATGGCAATGCTTCTAAACAATACATTAATTGGAATAAGTCAAATATTTTTTTCTTTAATACCCAACTCCAAACTTAGGAATAAATTAGTAGATTACTAGGGATAAAGATGGACACTCTACCTAGTAAATATCTTTGGATTCCTCTATTTAATGGGGAAAATAGAGAGAACATGTGGAAAGATTTAATGGTTGCTTGTATTAAAGGGCTTGAAAGCTAGAAAGGTGAATGGTTGACATATGCAAGTAGAATCTTATTACTACACTCTGTTATTTCAGCTATCCCTGTGTTTTCTATGAGATGTTTAAAGACCCCCCTAAAAGTGCTACAATATATTGAACAACATATACAAAAATTTCTATGGAATGGGGCACATGAGGAAGAGAAGATCCTTTTGATAGCTTGGGAATCCTAATGTAAATGGGTTTGGCTTTGAGAAGATGAAATTTAGTCAACAGAGCTTTAGGAGCTAAATTAGTTTGGGACATTTATGCCAACCCTACTCAATTGTGGGTCCTTCAAGCTAAATACTTTGACAATAATGAAGTCTCTAGGATCCTTACAGTTAGAAACCCCCTTAAAGGATTTGCCTTATGGAATTTTATTCTTGAATGTAGACTAGTTATAACACAACATCTGTCATGGGAGACTGGGAATGGATAAATGACTCCCTTTTGGGATAACTCATGAAATGGAAATTCAGTCCTCTATGATTTAGATGAAAATAAAGAGGTCAAAAATTCTTTGTTGAGGTAGTGGGGGGACAAGGTGGAAGATTATCTAGAAAGAAAATATTCTCCATTAGGTCCCCACTAGGACTAGAAAGATTGTGCCTCCCTAAATATTCCAAAGAATCATAAATAAATGATGCATAGTATTTTTTTGGAAATAATTGTGGCTATAGGGGGAAATGAAGATAAGATAATATGGCATGCAATGAAAGTGTTTATTTAGCTAAAGTGGGATATCAATTGTTGTGTTGGGAAAAGGAGGTGAAAATTGGTCCTATAAATTATGTTGGGATAAATATTGTCTACATAAAGTAGGAGCTTTTACATGGCCATCCAAGGTAAAATTAAGTATGGATTTTTAGGACCCACAAGATGTTAGTTATGTATGAAGAGGTGAAAGATGTAGATCACCTTCTTGTTCAATGTAAATTTACAAAAGGTTGTTGGGATAAGTTGAGATCCTATTTGAATTGGTCAAGTACAATGCCAAAAAATTTATGGGCTTTGTTCCAAAGCTGGCCCAAAGACTTCTCAAAGACTACCTACTCTAAATTATGGATTATCAACCCCTCCTTCATTATCTTCAAAGAGTGGAAAGATTAAAATTGAAGAATTTTTCATGATTATGTCTGTGTATGGATAGAATTTGGGAAAGGATATGTCAAGAAATTAGTGAAACTTTGAAAGTCATCACATTTCACGGTGATCTCATAGGAATCATTCATCATGGGATTGTATCATCCAAAAACACTGGTTCGACATACAAGCAAATTCAAATGTTGATAGTGATAGTCAAGGGCATCCAAAAAGGGTTAGGGAGAAGGAGGTATAGAAACTACTAGAAGAGAAATGGGTTAAAATGATCAATCTTGATGGTGCCTCTAAAGGGGATCCAAGTGTATCAGGATTAAGGGCTATAGCTAGAAAAGATGATGGAATATTTTAGCGATAATGGTTGAAATATTATCAAATGGGTCAAATAATTTAGCAGAAGTACCAACTACTATTTTAGTGGTAAAATTAGGTTCCAAATTGGGTCTTAATAATATCCATATAGAATGGGACTCAAAGATTGTAGTGGATTCTCTAAAGAAGTGACAATCACAAACCTAGTTTCTACAAAGTAAAATTGCAGGAATAAAGAGAATTTGGACAAGTTTACAAATTTTTAAATTAACCATATATTTAGAGATAAGAATGTGAAAGTGGATAAATTGAATAATATAGGGAAAACCTAGCGTAATATTGGTGATATTTTAATTGAAGACTTCAAGGAGTGTACGGATGCTATAATTATGTTTCAAGCAGGTGATCTTTAGAGAAGATTGGAAATTTAAAGCAAACTATTAGGGATAGACTTTCATCAAAGATTATGATAATTTTGACAACAAGGTGTAATTATAAATATAGGTAATAATTTGATGGGACTTTTATTATGTGTGAAGGAAGTGTAAAGGAAGAAGTTCACTCCACATATAATCTATCATTCACAAAGGCTTTGTCTTGAGAATGAAGAATTTTAAGTTGTAGAAATCAAGAAGGAGAAAATAGAGGCTTCCTTCTCAGTGGACTCAGATAGATAGATGAAGTCCTTCAAAGGACCAGAAAGCCATGAAAGGTTGAAGGGATTGTTGAAACTCAAAACAAAGGAAATTATTCTCGTGGTCATGGGAGTCATAGGATATTAGTTTCAAGAATGACTGGTAAAAAGAAGAACAAACCTAGATGTCATTTTTGTTTTCATTGCATGGGTCCTGAAGCTGAATGTGGAAACTCAGTAGGTGAAAAGATTGTGGAATATTTGTTTGTTGAGGACATGATGGGAGGGCTAGAGCCAATATTGGAATGGTAAATTCTAAGTATTGGAGAAGATATTTTAAGTGTTTACAGATGAAGATGAAGCACAATTGTTTGGATATGTGCCCTTGCTCTATCGGAGTGCTAGGATAGATAAATATTTAATGTATTGAAGGGAAAAAGAGGCATGATAGAGAGTTGTGAGGGAATTGGAGCAAGTGGAACAAGCTGAAATTATTGATGTTGGAGCACAATGGGAGAATGTTCCTTGCCATTGTAGGAGTTATGGAGGGTCAAGGTCTGGGTCAAGGGGGGAATGAATAGAGTGGGTTTGTTGCAGGTGGAACATTTTTTTGATTTTTTTTGGAGAAGGAAGATGAAATAAGGGAGCCGAGAGGCAAAATGAATGAATGACTAGGTAGAAATATATATTTAGGATAGAATTAGCAAAATCCAACAATGATTTTTGGGCAAAGAAGATGGACAAAATCAATCCACTAGGAAAGGGTAGTGCATGAAAAAACAAGGCACAATTTTTGAGATAAAACAATTCTATGAGGCCCAGGTTTTGAAATGTTAAATTGTAGATAGAATACTAATGAATAACTAATTATGTCATTATCCATTGTAATAGATAGTAGCACTAGTGTGATGAAAAGACTATGGTTTGGACCAGATGAACTTTTTGTGAAGTAGGAAATCATGGATTATGGTTATGATGTAAGACTTTATGTTTCTTTATTAATAAAATTAAACACCTATTACCAATAAAAAAAGAAAGGTTAATTATTATTATTTGTTGTGATTAATTAATTTAATTATTAGTTAATCTTGAGTAGATTTGAACCCAAAACCTCCAAAGTAAGAGGCTCACAATTCACCATTGTGTTGTAGAATCTTGCCTTAATTCAATAATAATAATAAATTTAATAATAAAATAATATTTATTTGAGGACTCTTACAGAGATGGTGATTGCAATTGATGAGCTAGATGAATATGCAGGTGATTCTTGTTAGAATCTAGGTTGGCTGATCGACAACAACATTGTTTACATATGGTTTCTTCAGAGGCTGAGGTGGAAATACAAACTACTAATCTATGGTGGGGTGGTTTCCCTATTGATGAGGAAGACTTGGTATGTTTGAAAACTTTTGGTCATATGTTGTAATGGGTTCTCTGACAAGGAGTATGGAGGGATAGTGTGAAGCTGGTGAAGTTCTAAGTTTTGCAAGCTTAGGTGAATCAGTTGAGGGTTATGCTTGCATTTCCTCCTAGGGCTTCTATGTTTAGAGGCATTCTAGGTCTTCACCCTTATTCTAGTGCCCATCCTAATAAGTCTTCTATTGGTGTTCTTGGCCCTTATCCTCAACATCAAGTTAAGCATTTTCATTTTCCTACTCATTCTATTGTTGGTAAGTTCAAGTGTAAGAGACCCTTTTTATGTCAACCCCATTTGACATTTGCTAAGATTTGCATCCTACGTCACCTATTTTTGTGTCATTGGGAAGTCCAGTTCTATAGTTTGTATCTTCTCCTAACTGGAATCTGGTTCCAAAACCCTCTTCTAGGTTGTGTTGAGCTCTGTTCACTCCAAAGTTAGGGTGCCTATACCCTAATTCTCCTTTGATGTCCTCATAGGATCAAGACCTACACGTCCCAAATCAAGGTAGCCCATCCCATTGGTCATTCGAGCCTAGGGTCATTTTTCCTTTTGATCTAACTAGTTCTAGGGTTGAGTTGCTGAATTTTTCAGCACTTATTGGTATGCTTTAGTCTTTGGTGGAGCTTGAGTCTTTGCTATCTTGGGCTAGCTGTTATTGGATGGGTCTGATAGAGTTTTTTTTTTGTTTGATAAGGATTTTTGAGCGTTTGTTACAATTTTTGATTGCCACACTCATAAATTGAATGTGCGCAAGTTTAAGGGTTGGTTCTTTAAGGGGATTGACATTACTACTTTGGGCTGGATGCCTCATTTTGATGTATCAAAAGATTTGTCATGGTTTTTTCCTCAGTGAGTTGCATTCCCAAATCTTCCATTGGAATACATAGATCCTCTTTTGGTTGAGATTATTGCAAATAAGCTGGGTATATTTGTAAAGCATGATTTGGTTCCATTCATTTGACCACATCTGGTTGTTAGTGTTTGTATCCTCATGTAGAAGAGGGATCTTTTTCCTTCAGAGATTTCAACTTGCTCAAAATTTGCGATCTAGGTTCAACGAATTTAGTATTTAGAGGCAACAACTATTGTTAGTAATGCCAACTCTTTGGGCTATTTTTCACATTAATGCCAAAATTTTCTCTTGGTGTTTCATGAGATCTATCAAGGTTTTAATTCTACTATGAATTTGTTTTTGTTTGCTTGTCATCATTTGACTTCAGTATCACCCCCTTTGTAGTTGGTTCCTATTAATCATGGTTCTTTTTGTGATGTTGGTATGGTGGAATAGTTGAAAGTATCCTTTTCATGACTTGATTTGGAGAAGAGATCTAAGGTACAAGTAACACCAGCTATTCAGGAGGTTATTCCTATTTTTTCATCTCTATATTCTTCACTTTTCTTGCTATTTTTCTCTGATGTAGATGGTAGGTCTAGTTTTTCTTTCTCTTTTTCTATTTCTAATGATTATGGTCTATCTTTTGATGAAATTTTAGCTTCCACTATTTTCTATTTTCTTATTTCTTCCTCTGATTGGGTTGACTGCCCTCTAGTGTGTCAGGCTTTTACTCTAATGGAAGAGCAGGGTATCATCTAGAACTTGATATTTTGTAGTCAAACTTTTGCCCTTGATTTTTCCTCTTCTATTTCTTTGTTAGCTGACCAAGATACTTGTCTATAGTCTATTAGTGTCATTATTTTGGTAGTGACTTAGGTTCGTGATGATATTTCTTTGGAAGAGGGTGTGTTTGTGAATGAAGACTTTGAGAAAAAGTGTTTGATTTTTTCCAAATGCTTAAATTTTTCTCAAGAATTATCCATTTCTTAATTAAAGAGCTCTCTTGTCCTAGTGTCTCTTGTGTTAGCCATTAAAACTCCCAAAAAAGGGTCTTAAGCCTCTTGCTTGTAAGGTTAAGGAAGAAATTATAGTTGGTATTCAATCAACTCTTTTGGAGTCTTTTTCACCTATTATTCAAACCAAGAGAGCAACACACTCTCTTGGCACATAATGAGGATTATGTCTTAAAATGTCCAGGGTTTAAATTCCCCTAACAAGAGTAGTAGGATTAAAATTTTTATCTTATCCTCTCAGCTTGACATAGTTCTTCTTCAAGAGTCTAAACCTTCTCAAGAGTCTTTTGTAAAGTTTTCTAGGTGCTAGCCTTCTTGGGAGTCAAGTTGTATTCCATCTTCTGAAGCATCTAGATGTCTTATTATCATGTGGAAAATTAAGTGTATTATAGAGCATATTTTGGTGTTAAAATCCAATTGGAAACTTATTGAATTCTAGTGGTTTGATGTTAAGTTTTTAGTTATTAATGTTTATGGGGTTTCTTCACCCTAGGATAAACTCATACTATGGGAATCAATCATTGACCAGATAAGTAAAATTGAGGATCTTCTAGTTGTTATGGGGGGTGATTTTAATGCCATTTCATCATAGAGTGAAAAAATTGGGGGTAATGATACTGCTTAGAGGATTATAGATGAGTTCAACTTTTTTATTCAAGATAATGCCTTATGTGATGTTCATTTTTTGAGTGCAATTTTTACTTGGTCTAATTGTAGATCTACTACTCTTATCTCCTCTAGATTGGATAGATTTCTTGTTTCTCAACACATGAAACTTCTAAATTTTTCTCTTTCTACTAAAATTATTTCCTCTTAAGAATCAGATCATTTTCTTATCTCTCTTGAGTTGAATAAACCAAACTTGCCAAAGTACAGTTCTTCCTTTAAGTTTGAAAGTATGTGGTTCACTCACCCCCATTTTCTTCAACTTCTTTGACAATGGTGGATTAGTGTTCCCTTCTATGAAGGTACCAAAATGTTTCAATTTTCCAACAAGATTATATTCGTGAAATCCAAAATTAGTATATGGAATAAAGAAGTATTTAAGAATGTGTTCCATGAAAAGGCTAGGGTTGAAAATGATCTTAAGATTATTTTAGATCATGTTATGAATTTTGGGATAGATGTAGAAGTAGCAGAGAAATAAATATCCCTTCAATGCTATTGGGAAACACTGTGCAAGGGAGGAGATATATTAGAGGTAGAAATCTCACGAGTTATTGTTAAAAGAGGGAGATAGAAGCACAAAGCTTTTTCATTCTTCTGCTAAAATTAGGAAAGCTTCTTTGTCTATCTTGGCCATTAAAAGTGTTTTGATAGGGGATACATTGATTTCACAATAAGACATCTGTAATGAGGGAGTAGGTTTCTTCAAAAACTTGCTTGCACTTGGTGTGCCGCTATGAGATAATAGGTGTGATAGGAATTTGTTATTACACTCCATCACATCTTTAGTTACTAGTATAGATATTGACAATCTTACAAATCCTTTTAGTGTCAAATAAATCCATTCTGTTGTCTTCTCTATGGCCCCAGAGAAAGCCTCTAGTCCTGATGGTTTTACTATTCTTTTTTATCAAAAGTATTGTGATGTGGTTAATTTTGATCTCCTAATGGTTGTAGAGGAATCTCTTAAGAGAGGATATATTATTAAAAGATTTAACAAAATGAACCTCTCTTTGATCCCTAAGTTGAAATCTCCTCAAACTTTGTAGATTTTAGGCCCATTTCATTATGTAATTCCATATATAAGATCACAACTAAAGCTATCTATCTCAGGTTCAAATATCTAATTCCTAGATTAGTCTCCCCTCAGCAAGGAGGTTTTTTTCTAGGTAGGGATACATCCAATGGGGCTCTTGTTGCCTATTTGGAACTTTATGATGTTTTCTAGAGAAGTAGTCACCAAGTTTTTGTCTTGGTAGGTTCACTCTAGCTTTGGAGTATCCTTTTGGAAGGACTCTTGGAATGGGTGTCCTCGACTATGTCACATTCCTACATTGAAGGAGGTTATGGAGGTGTCATCTCTAGTTTTGGAGGATCTTGTAGTGGATTATGTGGATTACATTGACATTGTGTCCCATAAGGTGTGTTGGAAAGATCCTTTTTCTCTTCCTATTGGAAGAAATTTGGCTAGGAACATAGCTAATATTCTAGCAAACAAAATGGCTTTTTTGCCTAGAGGATATGATAAAATTATGTGATGTCCTATCAAAAGTGGTTTATACTCTATCAAATCTGGATATGAGGCCCTTTTGGGTACGTTAAAGTAGTATGTTTCTCATCGAGCCTTTATTTTCTGTTGGGATAAATGTGTCCTACCAAAAGCTGGAGTTTTTTCCTGGTTGATTATTCAGAGCAGAATTCTTACAAGTGACACACTAGGACTACATGAGGAATCAGGAATCAGTTGATCAATTGATCATCTCTTTGTGCATTGTCAATTTAAATGTGTTTTGTATGGACTACATGAGGAATCAGTTGATCATCTCTTTGTGCATTGTCAATTTTCTTTGTAATGTTGGCTTTTTGTCATAGGGAAATTGTCTATCTCTTTTCCTTTTCCCAAATCCTTATGGGAGTTGTTTCAGACATGGCATGTATTGTTTACTAATTCAATCTTTGCATATTTAAGGATTATTGTTCCATAATCAGTTATATGGTCTATTTGGTGGGAGCATAATAAAAGAATCTTTAGAAAAGAGGTGGCAGATGTGAACTTTTTGATTGCCACAATTGAGTGGCTTATCTGTGAACTAGTGAATAATTATGTTTTTGGTGATTTTAATAGGAATGACATTTTTTCATCTTGGGATAGTTTAATAGTCCAATCTTGTAAGCTTATCTCACTCCCATCTTCCCCTGTGTTTCCACATGTTAGAAATACTCCTATATGCAGAGAGTCAATCAAGTGGAAGCCTCTTGATTCTCCCTTTGTTAAGCTAAATTTTGATGGGTCACCCAGAGGGAATCATGGTGAGTCAGGTATTGGGGTTTCATTGAGAAATAATCTTTGAGAAGTGCTAGATTTTTATGCAATACCTATTAGTTTTGGTATCGATAACATGGCAAAATCAACTGCTTTGTTAGAAGGTTTGATTTTTCTGAAGAGAATGTCTTTTTCTTGTTTACATATTGAGGGTGGCTCTTCTATTGTTATTAATGCTTACATTCATAGGAAGAGCAATAATTGGCATCTTTGTTATGTCTTCTAGCAAATTTGGGGTCTCATTGATTCTCTGGATAGATATATTTTATCCCAAGTGTATAGGGAAGGAAATGCTTTAGCAAATTGCTTAGCTAATGTTGGTTGTGATGGAAATATTTTGGATTCTCATTCTTTAGGTTCCTTGCTAGAAAAGTTCCCTTTTATTATTTCAATCATTAAGTGTGAGTCATCTTTATTCTGCTAGTTGTGAGTTGCTAAATTTATGTTAGGATATTTAATGCTATTATGTGTGACTTATTTATGCATATCTAAATATGTGATGTATAAGTAGATATAGATTTAAGTAGTCATGTATAATGTTCTATTGAGAGTATTAAGCATGGTAATATAGAGTTAGTAGCTAACAATTAGCGGGGAGTTTAAGATGATTCACTAATGGGACTTGAGGATTGTGGAGTTAATTTGAATTAAGATGTGGGTTTTCCATTGGTACTTAGCATGCCTATGTGGTGGCATGATTATGTGGTGACATCTGAGTTTGAATCTTGGTTCTTCTTCCATATTTTAGGTTTGTGTTTACTTATTATTAGATGGTGTTTGGCTTACCATTTATTTGGCATTATGTTACTAATTGTTTTATATTGGTCTTAGAATTTTCTCATACTTTATATTCTCTTTTCTTGAGTGGCATTGATTAGTTTTTTAATGAAGTCACTTGTGTGAAATTACAATAACTTCAATTTTCTTCTAGGTTTAAGTACTTCATACATGTACTCTACTTCTTACTTACTATGCGATAGATCTTATATCTTTCTATCATGAAGGTCATCATTTCATGCTCAAGATTTTATTGTGTCATGATATGGAGTCACTTTGGCTTTCTGGGCTTGAGATTTTGTTTTTGCATTTTTGTGGGTGCTATTTTGGGTTTTTTGTGGCCAACACTATGTTACGCTGTCCTAGATCTCTAGTAGGAGTTAGTGATCCAGTTGAGATTTTCTCATCTTCATTAGCATTACACATGGATTATTATCCAAGAAACTACAAAGTTTTCTTGGAAATTGAAGAATGGGAAATGCCTTTTCTAGGTTGTATTAAAGATGACATTTTGGGAACTATATTTTACTATGATCATCCATATATTCAAAAAGGAATAAAGAGAATTATTGGACAAGATATTCTTTTTCCTCTAGGGAAAAGATTAATTCATCCCTCTTAGGTTCTATCAATTTTCTTGTCAAACACCCTTAACCTGTTGTAGTCTCCATTTCATCTGGAGTTGATAGTTGCTAGATTTATCAAACCTTTTTTCTTGTAGGGAGGTATGCTTGCTAAAGCTTTCTAGAAATATGATCTTTGGAGTGGTGCTTCTCTTATTGGTGGTTTATTTCATCATCATGCACTTCTCAGTAACCATGGTTTTTCTGTGGTTTTTAAGAGTATCAAAAAGGCTTTAGAGAGGTAGTCTTTTTGACTAGTTAAGGCTACTTTGCATTATTTTGGTGATCACTTGCCTAAAAGTTGTGTTAATAGTGTGCATTGAAGGTTATTTTTGCCATATTGGATCTTTTGGAGCATGACTCTTTCTAGGCACCCATATCCCCATTGATATCTCCTCCCAATTTCATTCTTGATCT
The DNA here is from genome assembly GCA_028749045.1 of Cupressus sempervirens. Taxonomy (NCBI): domain Eukaryota; kingdom Viridiplantae; phylum Streptophyta; class Pinopsida; order Cupressales; family Cupressaceae; genus Cupressus; species Cupressus sempervirens. The sequence goes on along the minus strand of CM053793.1, from coordinate 410,448,243 downwards.
TACCCTTAAGCTTGAAAATTTTGATCCTATAGCAGGAGTTATGGAGGTATAAGGGAAGTTGTTATGGTGTACTTCTTGTATATGTAGTTTTTGTCTTTTTGAGTTGCATAGGTTGTAGCATGGAGTTTATTTCAGTAGATGGTTTTGGACAAAGGATGTCTATTTTTTGTAGCATCTCCCCTATGGTTTTATTTTTGAATAGATTACATTTTTAATGCTAAAGTATGATCAAAAGTGATTATGTGATAACTTGTATATAATATTCAAATGGTAATGTTAGGTTTCCTATCTCCTTTCTTCTATCTATTGTAAATTGGAGGTATCATTCCTAGGATATTATAACTTGGATTGATAGCCTTTCATTTTCTTTGTTTTTTCTTATTGATGAGATTATGAACAAAGTTTTTCTTCCTGGTTCTTTTCTCTAGGAGCTCCATACATTAGACTCAGTGTATATGTAAAATTATATATATCAAGTGGCTTTTGCAACTTGTTTTAAAAAAATAAATAAATTTATTTAATAAAATAATAATATAGTAAATGCGCTAAGGCCTAGGCTATCCACATGCGACCCTTTAAAAGTCATTGTGGAAACCCTTGGCTACTTAGGCTTCCTCAACTATCGTAACAACTTTGTCTACTCATGGTAGCCTTGGCTACCTTTACACCCAAGCTAAAATGAAGGTAGTGGGGATAGGGGAGGTCATGGTCTCCATCTCCAATATACAATTTGTTTTTATTATTATTATTATTTTTACAAAAATTATCCTCCTGTCCTTAGCCGATACAAATTACAAAAAGAATCTAAATAACTATCAGAGTAAAATATATTTACTTGGTAGTATTTAGTATTAAATTATATATATATAAAGATTCATAACAAACAATCTAATAACAAGAGTAAATACGAACTATCGAATCTGTTCATTTAACAATTCTAGTTCTTATTTTCAAACCCTAGCTTTATTTTTTAAAATCAATCTTCTAATGAGGTTTTCAATTTTCTTTTCTCTTAGATGATTCAACTATGAAGAATAGTTGTTTCAAGAACAAGGGTTTTCAATTTTAAAATACAATTTCCATAAACAAAGATCCATATAACAGACACAAAGAAGACATAGGTAAATTGAAAGATTTACTATGATAAACTCTACAAAATTCCTACCTCGATCTGATGCTAAAATATGACAAATGCTCGAAGAATGCAAATTGCTCCTCCAAACCCATGTGTGGAGAAATGCGCTCTAATCTCCTAAAAAAGAATTTTCTCATCCTAGGGTTTCAATTTTTATGAACGTGTAAAAAAAACCTTTTCTTTTATTATTTTAATTTATTTAATTCCATGTACACACTTTTTTTGCCCTTAATTTAAAAATAAAATAAATTTAAATTATTCCCATTTCATTTTTTATTAGACAAGAAGATGTATTTATAAAATATATTTATTAGTTTAACTAATAATAATATTTAAAGTTCATTATTTAAAGGAAACTTCTAAATTTATTATTATTAAATTAAATAAATATAATTACGCCAAATTTGGTCTTTTAATTAAATCTTTAAATTTATTTCTTTTATTTAATTAATTTTTCAATTAATCAAATATAATTTAAAATTAAATTTTCTTTATAGCATTTTCATTTAATTAAATTATTTAATATATCTTTGCTAGATTTAATTAAAACCAAAAATCACAACACACCCACAAACTTAATACGAAAGAATCATCTAAATGATAAAGTACAAATTCAAACTTAAAGGTCAAAATCTTGAATTCACATCACTTGATGAATTTGAGAAGGTAAATAACTCAAATACTTGTCCTATATTTTAGGATAATTGGCTCAATTTTAGGATTTATATAATGAACCCAATTTGAGAGTCATTTGTTTATTTCAATTATTTATTTATTTGTGTCTTTTCACCATCTTTTTTCCGATGTTTATATCACCTCCTTCCTTATTGTTCATGGTTGAGTCAACTATTACAAGCTAAATCCAAGATGATATTATTATGCTTTAGATCTATGGCAGATGTGAACGCCACAACAGTTCTTTATCATTTTCCATGTCCTTTCCTTTTGTTCGAACTGCCAATAAGAATCATATAAGCCTCCTTATCCGCTACTGGATAATCCTCGCCTATGCATATTGTCTGTACTTCATGGTTGTATGTGGGTTTGTGGATGAGAGTTATTCTTCTAATTTCCTTAATGATAAAATTCCACGGCATGTGTCAATGTTTATGTGACTATGTTCTTTGTATTCTGAAGAAGATGACGATAGGTACAGAAATTTGTGGATGAATACTTCATTCTTTTTCCCATCTCGTATTTATGCACATTCTTCCTATTCTCTTTTCTTCTCTGTCATTTCTGAAATCTGAGAATGTGAGGTATATCCCATGCTCTAATATTTATGTGACTTTTATACATTTCGATTTGACGCGACCTTTGATATGTGGGTGCCACTTCACTCTTTGTCTAATCCATCGGTTAGAGTAAATGAGTTTGAGTGGGCCAATTAATTGAATGATGCACTTAGTTAATTGGATGATTATTGTTATGCTATAGAATGGTCAACTATATTATTTAATTAATTATTATTATTTAAGCTACATCAATGTTATATATGTAAACATATTTGCAAGATTAAATATTCAATAATTAATGAATGTAAATATGTACAGGAATAAGATGATATAATAATCTATTATTGATTTTAGATTATATTTATACATCTTTAATAATTATTATATTATGCCACCAATCATATTAGTTTATATTCTATTATTAATTTATTTTAATATTTATTAAATTATAAATATGGTAAATTTTATTAAAGTTGATAAATTTTTAAGAGTATATATATATTTTTTAATTTGAAGAGTTGTGACTTTTCAATATAATAATTATATTATAATAATATAATAATATAATTATTTATTTATATTGAATTTAATATTTATATTAATATCACATAATATAAAATATATATTAATTTAATATATCAATTATAATACTTTATTAATATAGTATGTTGCTGTATTAAATTATTATTATTATAACACGATATGGATATTATTATATAATTAGAATGTAATATTAATTTATAAAAATATTATTATTTTAATATCATTATTAATATTACTTTATATAAAATATTTATTTATTATTTAAATTATATACTAATATGGGGACATCACAATTTAGCCTTGAGAACTATATTGTTGGAAATATTAATTTCTACTAATTGTTCGATGCTTCTAGATTATTAGGTTTAGATTTAGGGTGTGCCGACTAAAGTATTTTCTAGAAGTTGGGTCAGTCGTAGCATTTTCTAGAAACATGTAGATATTTGTCCCTTGTCGGCTAATGTAGATGTTTCCAGAAATAAACTAAGACCTTTATAAATAGAGGCATCATGTAATGCAATCGGAAATGGGCAAACGATGAATGCAATATAATATATTTTATTGTGCGGCAGTACATTGTGTTCTATGTTTGGTATTTTGTATTGTTCTGTGTTTTGTATTGTTTTGTCTTTGTTATTTTTTGTCCTTTGCCCATCCAACAGATTGGTATCAGAGCTAGGTCAGATAGAAGGTTGGACAAATTTTAGATTGTGATAAAAGAGCAAGTGGTGTGTTGGTGCTGCTAAATGGTGGAGGATTGTTTGTGTTATGAGAAGGATAATCATTTTGAAGAAGACCGCACAAGAAGTGTTAAGCGAGAAAGAGGGCAAGTCAGCAAAAAATGTATGGTTTGAATTTTTATAATTATATTTGAGAAATTATAACAGCAAAAGAATATTGTGAGGATTTTAGCTATCTAAATATTTGTTCAAGCTGTTTGAAGATTTAATTCTAGCAGTAAAAAGGTGTTTAGAATTTTCTAAAAGAAAGAATAAAGTGTGTTAAATTGTTGATTTCAATGGGAAAAGCTGGTAGAATTCAAAAGGATAAAAAAAAAAAGTTAGAAGAAGAACTAGTGATGGTGAAGAAAGAAAATGCCAAATTATTGTGTGAAAAAGATATTTTGTAGAAGGAATTGGAAAAAGTAAGAAATGAAATGGGAGAAGAAAAATCTAAATTGTTAAATAAAATTAGTGTCCATATAGAGGCAATTGAAGAGCTAGAGGATAGGTTAAAATTTGTGGAAGAAGTACATAATTGGTAGGTGAAGGAAACATGTAAGCTTAGAGAGAAAAATATAGAATTAGAAGAAAAGTTAAATTTGTTTGATGATGTGGAGAAAATGAACAAAGCTTTAGAAGAAAATGTGAAGAAATTGGAAGAGGAAAAGAGTATGCTAAAGAAGGATCTATCTACTTTGAAACAAGAGAAAAAATGTTTGAGTGTAAAACCATTTGTATGTGATGTATCTTGTGAGACAAATGATTTGAGTGAATGCGATTTTTCTGAAACTGAAAGTGTTTGTGATGAAAAGTGTAAGAAAGTAAATGACAAGAAGTTTGCAGATTATGTTTGTTATGATAATAATAGTATTGGCTTGAAGATTATGAAAAGAATGGGTTTCAAAGGTAAAGGTTTAGGAAAGGATGAACAGGGATTAAGGAATTCGATTGAGACTACAGTTAGGTCAAAATATGCAGGTCTTGGATATGATGCAAGTAGTGAAAAGATGAATAAAAATTCAAGAGAATCAATTGAAAGCATAAAGATTGTACAATGTTCACACTGTAACAGGAAAGGGCATACAAAGGATAGATGTTGGGATTTAAATCCATGTAATATTTGTGGCTTGAAAAATCATTGTGATAAGAGATGTTGGAATAAAGAGTGAAATAAAGATTTTATGGCTAGTTGTACCAAAATGGATTGTGGATGGAACTATGAATCAAATTGGTAGAAAATTGTAGGAATGATCAGAGGGTTATTCAAGTATAAATGTTCAAGCATAAGGAAGAATTTAGTACTAGTTGGAAACAAATCCAAGCAAGGCATCAAAAAGGAAAAAAGTTATTGGCATTTGTGACAAATGAGGCAATATTATAAGTGGATCCTATGAAAAGAGGAAATTGTTGGTAGTGAATCATTTATAGAAATTAAAGGCCACAACCTTGGAAGACATTATTTAGGAAGGCATTAATTGATATGAAGATTTTTTGAAAAATAGCTTTTTGGGATTTGGATTTGTATGCAATGTAATTTGATAGTAGAAATTAGGGGGGAGTGTTGGAAATATTAATTTCTACTAATTTTTCGATGCTTCTAGATTATTAGGTTTAGGTTTAGGGTGTGCCGGCTAAAGTATTTTCTAGAAGTTGGGTCAGCTGTAGCATTTTCTACAAACATGTAGATATTTGTGCCTTGTCGGCTAATGTAGATGTTTCTAGAAATAAACTAAGACGTCTATAAATAGAGGCATCATGTAATGCAATTGACAATGGGCAAACAATGAATGAAATATAATATATTTTATTGTATGGTAGCACATTGTGTTCTGTGTTTGGTATTTTGTATTGTTCTGTGTTTTGTATTGTTTTGTCTTTGTTATTTTTTGTCCGCTACCCATCCAACATATATCCCCTCTTTTACTATTGAGATACTACATTAGGGCATACTCATCTTGGAAATTCAAGGAAGTTGATGCTCGATACCTACAATCTAAATAAAATTTGAACATGTACATATGCATAAATATATAAACTAAACATGCAATGAAGGGAGAGGCACATCGTGTAGATCTCAACTAGAAGGTGATTATAACTCCCTCCCTCAACCACATTAGAATGCCAAACATAAATTAAAACATATATGTACACCATACACATGCAAGTATGTGTAAGTGACCATAAAACTTGATGCAATATGAATTTGAGGGTACTCTTGGTGGAGGTAATCTAGATCTTAGAGAATAACCACACAATAGATACACAACAAAAAAGAAAGATCTTATACCAAATCACAATACTTTATTCATAGATATAACTATTTACATGTAATATGCCCATCTATAAGGCCTTTTAGGTAAGGGTCAAATACAACAATAATTACAAAATAGATCCAACACACAATCCTAATCCTAGCTAGTCTAGATCTACATTTTGGAAGAAAAACCCCAAGGAAACCTCAACTTGTGCTCGCAAGCCCACCAAGAAATCTCCTAGCTTTCCAAGTAACACCACTAGCCTTTCTCAAAGTTCACTCCTACACTTCATTATCTTCTCCAAGCTGGATGGTCGAATTCCCCCCACCCTAAGACTCCAAAAAATCTCTTAATTATACCCAACTAAGCCACAGGTTGGTCTAGTTCATTACAAATTAAATTAAAACCCTTACATCAAATATATGTTGAGCCATAATTTGGCTACAACAAAAATTAAATACCTAAAGTTGGCTACAACATGAATTAAATACTAATAGATAAATTAAATGCCAAAAGTTAGCTTATAGACAGCTTGACACCTATAGGAACCAAGACCAAGATGAGTGTCAGAGAAACCAAGCCGAGCATTAGCCAAACCACAAGTATTGTTGAGCTCCCACAACATGCCGAGTTCCTAGAGTATGCTGATCTCCTGGCGTATGTTGAGCTCCCAGTGCATGCTAAGCTTCATAGTATATGTTGAACACTAGTATCTACTAAGCTCCTTCAACGACTAAGCCCCCATTAATTTTTGAGCTCCTCAACCAAAACTATATCCAATAGTGATAGAGTAATACTTCATTTTAAGCCAAAATCCCTCCAATATGTAGGATTGCCAACAAGCCTAGGATGCTCCTACATCAGACACCCCAGGTTCAAAAAGATGTTCTTAGTACCTAGAAGAAAATCTTCTGGGATTCAACACATAAATCCCAAATTGGTTCTTCATATACATATCCTTCAAGTCCTCAACTTGTACACTCTTTCCCTTTCCCTTCTTCTACTTCTTCTCATCCATCCTTGGTGTTCCATAGGTTTGTTTTCCATGCCAATCTCCAACCCTTTTAGAATCTTTCAACTAGACTTAGCTACAAATAATCAGGTTCCTCCTACTGAGCTCTTGATTGTGAAAAGGAATCAAGGAATGCTTCTTGCCACCTTTCACAATAGTAAACACATTTTTGATACAGTCATGCACAATCTTGTAATCATATTGCCAAGGTCTACCAAACAACACATGACAACTACTCATGTCCACAATATCACACAACACTTGATCCTTATACTAGCCAATCTGAAAATCAATAAGGCACTTCTCCCTTACTTCCAAAGCATGCTTACATTGTAACTAGCCAATCCTATAAGGATAATGATATCTTACTCTCTTCAAACCAAGTTTTTGAACCATCTCCTTAGTAAAAAGGTTAGTAGTACTACCACCATCCATAAAGACATTGTAGACTTTACCACCAGACTTACAAAAAGTTTTAAATAAAATAGTCCTTTGAGAAGAATCTAGTGTCCTCTGACCAACCAGTACTCGCCTAGCTAGTAAAATCTCTCCTTTATCAAGTTGACTATCATGGTTTTCAACCTCACTCACAACACCAACTCTCCTACCATGTGGACATTCAAAATATCTATGCCCTTCTTTACCACATCTGAAGAAATTACCTCTAAAATCACCTCCACTTGTCCTACTTTTTGGATCAATAGGTTCTGGTTCACCCTCTACACTCATTTTAGCTTGTGTCAAGCTATCCTACTTCTCCTTCCCTCTAGCATTACCTTGACCTTTTATCTTCACTTATCTTCTACCTTTCAGGCATATTAATAAGTATCCTTAGTCGTATCAACTTTCAATATACCAACCTAATCTTGGATATTGAATCTCAAACCATTAATGTACTGAGCTACCTTCTCCTTTGACAATTCTCTATGCTCATATTAAATAAACAACTTGTAGAACTTGATATAATATTTCACAGACATATCTTTCTATTTTAGATTCTACAACCTTTTAAACAACTCAAGTTCATAATCAGTAGGAATGAACTTATTCTTCAACTTAGTTATCATCAACCTCCATCTAGTGATCTTCATTTCACCTTCCTCTTCTTTTTCTCTTTGTAATTATTTCCACCAAAGAGCAACATGTATTTTCAATTTATTTTGTGCCAATCTTACTCTAAGTGGATCTTCAATATCCTCAAGCCCAAAGTAGTCTTCCAATTCACCAATCTAATCAATTAGGTCTTCAAGATTCAAAGTACCTAAGAAATTAGAAACCTCCATCTTATGTTTTAATTTCAACTAAGATCCAAGCCTAGAAAACTCACCAGCCCTAGTTCTAATATGTCTTCAACTAGATCAGTTTTATCCTCACCACTCAATCTAACAACTTCAAAATCTTCAACAACTTCCTCATAATTACCTTCAATACTCAACATACCAAGGTACACCACCTATAGAACTCACGATTTCAGCAATCATGTTACACCATCTGAGATCTAAAATTGGTTTTAACCTCCTCCATCTTAGATCTAAAATTTGCTTTAACCTTTTTTGAAATCCTTTTGTCTACTGCATCACTAAGATCCTCAATTTCCCTAGGGTCCAATCTTCTTGGAGGCATCTGCCAAGATTTTTGCAAACCCTAAGTAATATATCCACAACTCTAAAAGATCAATCAACTCCATAAGATCAACCTTCTCAAACCTTATATCATAGTGCAAAATACCTCAACTTCAATGATTGATCTACACACTCAAGAATAACCTTTTCTTTGATACCACTTGATGCAACAAGAATCTAAGGGTACCCCTAGTAGAGGTAATTTGGATCCTAGAAAATAACCATACAATGGAAACACAACACCAAAGAAAGATTTGATACCAAACAACAATACTTTATTTATAGATATAACTATTTACGTACAATATGCCTAGCTATAAGGTCTTCCAGGTTAGGGCCAAATACAACATCAATTACAAAATAGATATGCAAGATCCTACGGATCCTTGACTCATAATCCTAATCCCAACTAGTTAGATCTACATTCTGAAAGAAAAAACCCCAAGGAAACCTCAAATTGTGCTTGCAAGCCCACCAAGCAATCTCCTAGTTTTCTAAGCCACAAACACTAGCCTTTCTAAAAGTTTTCTCCTACACTTCATCCTCTTCTTCAAGTTGGACGATCTAATTCCCCCTCCATAAGACTCCAAAACCCCCCTTATACTTAAGTAAGCCACAGGTTAGCCCAATTCATTAAAACCCTTATGTTAAATATATGTCGAGCCACAATTTGGCTACAACATAAATTAAATACCCAAAGTTGACTACAATATGAAATAAATACTCATACATAAATTAAATGCCAAAAGTTTTCTCATAGAAAACTTGACACTGATAGGAGCCAAGACCAAGCCTAGTGTTAGAGAAAACAAGTTGAGCATTAACTAAACCAAAAGTATTTCCAAGCTCCTAGATCATGCCAAGCTCCTAGAGTATGCTAAGCTCCTAGTGAATGTTGAACTCCATAGTTTGTGTCAAACACCAGTATCTACCAAGCTAATAAGTAGGTGATAATTTCCAAAGCAAGTCAAATTGTGATATTGCTATTAGGATTTAACTATGTGATTTTTGAGTCAAACTTATTGACCCATGTTTCATGAGTAGTGATTCAACATGAATTCATCTCTCATGAGAATAAATGGAACACTTCACTCATTGGATCTAGGTGATGCTCACAAGGGTGAAGCACTGAGACTTCTCGAGAGGTCACCCCATCCCAGTACTACTCTAGCCTGAGCATGCTTAACTATAGAGTTTCCTCCATTAAACCCAAAGCTTGCATCCCCATTTAAAAAATCTTCACCAAGTGTTGTGCCTTATGAACCATTCATTAGAAAGCCCCTTAAGCTCATCAATTGATAACTAGGAGATAATTTCCACAAGCTATTAGGATTTAACTATGTGATGAGTTTGACTCAAAAATCACACAGTTTAAATCTTGATAGCAATATCACAATTTAACTTGCTATGGAAATTATCTTCTACTTATCAATTAATGAGCTTAAGGGGCTTTCTAATGAATGGTTCATAAGGCACAACACTTGGTGAAGGTTTTGCAAATGGAGTTGCAAGCTTTGGGTTTAACCATGGAGGAAACTCTGTAGTTAAGCACACTCAAGCTAGAGTAGTACTAGGATGGGTGACCTCCTAGGAATTCTTGGTGCTTCACCCTTGTGAGAATCACCTAGATCCGATGAGTGCTAAGTGTTCCATTTATTCTTGTGAGACATGGGTTCATGTTGAATCACTACTCATTAAACATGGGTCAATGAGTTTGACTCAAAATCACATAGTTAAATCCACATAGTAATATCACAATCTACTGAGCTCCTTCAATGACTGAGTCCCCATCAATGACCAAGCTCCTTGACCAAAACTATATCCAATAGTGATTGAGTAACACTTCCTTCTAGGCCAAAATCCCTTCAACATGCAGGATTGTCAGCAAGCCTAGGATGCTCCTACAATAAAACCACATATAAATCATTCATATAATTGTGATTACAAAAGAAACAAAAACCATTATATGAAATATGCAAAGCATTAGCATCAAAAGAATAACCACGAACACATGAAATAATTGAGTATCAAGTAGGTCATCAAATATATAATTGAAGTATGAAATAGAATGAATCAAATCAAGTAACCAAGTACCACTAACTCATAAGACATAACCAAAGTTGGCCTAAAAGAATTTGGGAATATAACATGAAAGTAAACTAAGTTTAGGCACTACAAGAATTTTCCTAACATTATACCACTTGTTGAACACCATGGAAGATCAAAGAGAGTATATATGTCATAGTTCTTATTTCTAGGGGGCATGAGGCCCATAGAATATGAATTTCATATGATCTACTTTGTGCTCACTTCATTAGTCAATGAATCTAGAGCATTCATAAAAGTCATTGTCAGCCTCAACCATATATTTGAAAAAATAATACTAAACATAAATGTTCTTGGTTCTATCATGAAATATTAGGTTCTTCACTAGGCTAATCACTCTTCAACTATTTTAATAAATTATTAATGATCCTTTTTTTCCCCCAATATCTGATCATAATATCTTAAGCCAAATGGATTCTTTACACTTGTATGATTATTTTCCATATACACAACTTTGGTATTAGACAAAACATCCATATATTTTCATTAACCAAATCAACTAATTGCACCACCTCTTAATTGAAACATATACAAATTGGTGGATTTCTGCTATAAATATCAACCTTCTAAATTGAATACACTTGACCATCAACATCAAGGAATTTTTTAATCTCTTATCATAGTAGCATAACTAAACAAAGAATTCTCTAAGATTCCATTCAAATATTTGAAGATTCTTTTAAGTACATTCAAATTAAATTTTGTAGGATTAAACATGTATTTGGAAAGAACTCCAACTACATGGATAAGATGTAGCATAGTATAGACCGTAGCATATATATAGTCTTCCAATTGCACTTTTTAAAGGTAATATTATTATGCCTTCCATCACTAATGAGGATATAGGACAATCTAAAACAAACAACTCTGTTCTACCTATAAAACAAACTAACAATGGTTTATAACCCTTCATGTTGAACCTCTGTAAAAATGAGTTCTCATACATAGTCTAGCCTATCCATAACTTTTTGTTCACTATATCTCTTCTAATTTCAATCCTAATATTGTGTTTAGTTGCACCAAGATCTTTTAATTTAAATTTAACAAGATGAGACTTCAACTTTATAATCATACATTTCCCTTTACTAATGAATAAAATATCATCAAGATATAATGCATTAAACAAAAAATGACCACCATTAGATTTATAATAAATACAATGATCTAATTTAGAATGCTCAAAGATCAATCTAAAAAATATAATATTGTATGAGATCCTTGGAATCTACATGAAGTCATATGAATATTTCTTTAATTTCTAAACCAAATTACTTTTACCTTTCACCACTTAGTGCTTTGTTTTTTTGATGTTAATAGCTTTCTCTAAATCATCATGAAGGGAATACATTTTTACATCAATTTTCTCAACTTCTAAATCATAAGTAGTAATAATTGAAAGAAAAATATAATGAGTGTCATTTTTTGCAACAAGAGAGAATGTATCACTATAATCAACACCCTCAACTTGAGATCAAACTTTTGCAACCAATCATGATTTATATTTGTTAATTATTTCATCTAAACCAATATTTTTCTTGAATACCTATTTGCAACCAATTTTTTTCGATAATTTAAGAAATGATACAAGATCTAAAGTATTATTATTTTCCACAATTGTCATTTCTTCATCCCTAACAATTTTATAGGATTTTGCATCATTACACCTACTGCCTCTCTAGAGGTCTAGGTTCATTCATGCTAGTAATCAAAGAAACAATATATCTCCAATCATTGAGAGATATCTTTTAGGTAGTTTTATTTCCTTTTATACCTTCAAATGAGCTAAGTTTGAGATTCTTCCTCCTCTTTTGAAGATTCAAAATTAGATGAGATATGCTCAACTTCTTTTCAATTTAAGCATATTGATTCAAATTTCTCAAGAGAAAAAGCTAGTTTGATCACATCTTCCCTTTTATTTTGTTTACGCTACAATTTAATAGAAGAAATATTATCTTCTCCATGTTGGAAATATAAGGTAGGATAGGTTACTAAGAGGGAAGGGGTGAATCAAGAACCAATAAAATCTTTAAACTTATTTCACCAATTAATCCTTCATATATTACTCTAATCTAATTGCATGTGCGAAAGAAGCAATAAAACATTCATAACACTTTGACACATGATATGGTGACTTGGAAACCTTCCAAGTAGAAAGTAAAATTGGGTTGGGGATGATACTCACAAGCTTTAGTACTACAGTATAAAGTTAACCTATTAAGGTTTACAATTGATCACTTCCGGTGATCTGCACTGTTAGGAGCAATAAGGATTGCTAGGTCCACCTTGTTAAAGGATTTACAAACATACAGTGAAGTATGCACTCTATTAGGAGATTTAGCAAAGATTGCTAAGTCTACCCTATTAAAGGATTTGACTAATGCACCTATTAGGATGAATTAGTTACTTATATTTGATCCACAACTTAGATTTGCTTGTTGAGATTCCTTGAATTGCAATGATCACCTTGCTATGATAGATAAATCTTTTTTGTAGCATATACTTCTTGTAGCCTTCAATTCACTCTCATTTGCTTCTTAATTCTTCTCATTGATATATTGGATGTGATAGAATACATTACATATATCAATCTAATTAAATACTTACTTGAGTCATCTACAATACCAAATTAATCATAAGTCACAAAATCAACCCAACTGCTGTAACTCAAGTTTTGAAGACAAACTTGGTGATTTCTTGACACTCAGCAACCACTATTAATGCACAAAAAACTCTAGCACTCAATTGATGTTGAGGTTTAGTCCATAGTAATCACTTCAAGTATCAAGAACTTGGTCAACATTGTATGACTCGGTGAACACTAAAAAAATTGGTGGATATTGAATCACTCAGTTGAAACTGGAAAACTTGATCAAAACTGTATTCACACCATTAACACTACGAGCTTAGTAGACACTATAGAACTTGGTCAAAAATATAGAGCTTGGTTCACAGTACATTATTCTTCACTTCTATAGGTTAGCTTGGTATCCATTGCTACACTTAGTTTACACTATACAACTTGGCAAACACTGTAGACTCTCTTAGGTGCTTGGTAGACACTGTGCAGCTTGACATGAATTGCAAACTAAATACTTGGCTTAGGAGAAACTAAAACACTTGGTTAACATTGTTGGATGAATGATAATCTCACTAGAAACTATAGAGCTTGGTAGCAATGTGACCATTTGAATAAGTGTTGAGTCACTAATAGACAAATTCACCTTAATGTCAACAATCTCCCCCTTTGGCATTAGTGACAAAAAAACTTATCATACCAAAAATTTGAATACTCAAAATTATAAGTCAAAAACTTCCTTTATTAATATTATGTGTTTTCAACTTGATTTTGATACCATGCTGCTATAGTTTAGGAAAATACTCTATTTTTTAAATTTTTCAAAATTGATTTGTAAGGATATTTTATGCTTATTTGTACATGTGTCTGCATATTACTATACTACTCCCCCATACATATATCTCTCCTATATACATACATTTGGAGTATAGTATTCTTCTCCCACTTTTCAATAATATTCTATATAGATAATCTTCTTCTCCTAACATATTTACTTCTCCCATTTTTGACATAAATGCAAAAGGTGTATAATATCTATAAGTTAATACCCAAATCTGACAAGAAATCATAATGTACCTTTAAAATTAGTACCATAGTCTTTTCCCAAATCTCTTGCAATACCTTACTTACATGAAACGCTATCTATACTTCTGCTAATAATTCTGTCATGTGATTAGCTATGGACAAGTTATTATCATGGATGAGAGTCTTTGCACGTACAATGTGTTTCTATAGTGCATCCATATTTGGAAGAATTGTACCCTAAATTTTGAAAAGTGTGGCCTTGATTCTAGCTTCTTCCCTTAATAATTTTGCCTAGAGATTTGTTAGATATTTGATCTTTGTGAAATGTAGAAAACTATAGCTTAGGTCAAGTGATAGCTAGTGTGTACTTGCCTTCATCTCCTCATCTATCTTGGATAATTTATCCTTGATCTCCTTTGTAAAGATAAATGTGTCACTTAATTTGACAAATAAAGAAACAACATTATTGACAGATGTTTCCAGTGTAGCAAGAATGTTAGATAGTTCTACTTGATTTATAGAAATCTTTAGTGTTACTTGCTCCAACATTTTATTTTTAAATTTCCTTTTAGCTCTCTGTAATAGTTTTTCCTATCCATTCAATTGTTCATTATACTTGTAAATAATTTCAACTAATTGATCGATAATAGGTTGTTTTCTATCAACCTCAATACTCAGTGCATCAACAAATGTGCTTTTTATGTCCTCAAGGACTTGAATTTTCTTCTTATGCTCTTCTCTAAGCTGTTGTTGCTAAGCCCTTTTCTTCAAAAGTTCACCTAGGGTATCCATTTGATCAAGAGTGAGGTTAGAAATATCCCAATTTGGAATAAAAATATCCTCATCTAGATCAATTGCGTCCTCTTTACCCTTTTCTTTCAAAATAATTAATGAAACAATTTCTTTATCCTTATTTTAAACTTCATTGCTTAGTTGAGATTGATTCTTAATTGTCATTGTACTGGCTATGGATACACTCGGTATTAAAAAAATTATAGAAGTAGATGGAATAACAATAAATATAGAAATAGTACTAACAACAAGAATACCTTGTTGTTGCTTGGTCAAGCTTGATGTTGGAAGAACTAGCTGCTTGACAGATGAAGTGTTGGGCACTTCAATCATTGAAACACTTGGTAGTATAGATCCAGAGATTGGTTGTGTGCTTGGTATATTAGTTTTGAACTTAACCAACTCAATAGAAGCCTTCTCTAAGCCTAATTGCACTAAGCATTTTCTCAAAGAGTGAGGAAATGAAGTCATAAATAATGCTGCAATTTTCTCTACATCAGTTTCTTCAATGCTCTATATTTCTAGAAGGCTTTCCTCAATGGCTTCTTGAACTTCCTCCTCCTCATCAAGATCCACATCATCTATCTCATCATCCTTTATTTCTACTTATTCTTCTACATCCTCTTCTTCACCATCTTTATCGTCAATTTGTATGATAAAATCATTAGGTTTGTGTAGCTAATAGATGTTTTCCCATGTGGTAGTAGCTGAATTCACCATAGATTCAATGTATTTAAGAAATATCATACATGTATTAAATTTGAGAGTGAGCTTCTTTTGATTCTGCTTCAAGGATTCCTTCACCTCCTTCTAACTGGGACTCAAACATCAATTGTCTCAAAGTTTTTTCACATATGTCCTTGGTAGTCTTTATTGTACTTTCCCATATTGGTTTATTGTTAGAAATATAAGGTAGGCTATGTTACTAAAAGGGGAGGGGTGAATAAGGAATTTATTTTGAAAGCTCATAAGGTGAGTATTTCCACTTGCCCAATTTTTCTACAAGTGTATCCTCAATCTATTTTTTTTCTTCTTCACTCCTAGTCTCATACTTAAGATACTTAAAATATGCCATGTCAGATCCTTCTTCCATCCTCTTCAATTTTTCATGAAGTGTAGGTGCAAAGCTTTTGAAGATGATCTGTTCGGCTTCATCTTCACCCAACTTTAGGTTCTTCTTGGACTTGGATGATCTTCTTGTAAACACTGCAAGGGAGGATTTAGTAGGTTTGGTTATAATAACCTTCCTTTTCTTCTTGGAAGGCTCTTCTTTCTCAAATTTAGTTTTCTCTAATTTATCCTCTTCATCTTCATCTTCTACACCATCTCCTTTACCTTTGGTAATCATGAGAGGAGAGCTTGATGACTTAGTATTCTTTATTTTCTTCTCTATACTCTTCATTCCTTTGTTCACTACTTGAGGTAGCTTTATCTCAAGCTCAATTCTAGCCTTAGCTTCATCATATATTCCAAAATAAGTGGCTTTAGGATCCATAGGCTCATTTAGTAGAGCTTTAATGACATCTTAAGTGTCATCTATGTTAACCTCATTTTCCAGAGGATTAACCCATGCCATTCTAGGTCTGATTGCCTGTATGTAAACCTTGTCACATTCAACCATAAAACTAATATATTGTTCATAATCTTCCACAAGCTTCTTATGTATCCTAAATCTACTCTACATTTTCTCCTTGAAAATTTCAAAATAGATGTCCATAATGCTATCAAAATTCTGTCCCATTTCTACTATGAATTTATTTATTTGATATAGTACTAGAACATCTTTCCTCCAAACTAAAAATCCCTTTGAAGTGAAAAAATTTTGAACATAGAAAAAAAAAAAACTTGTCAAGAGAGAACTAAACTTACATGGGTTATTCTTTGACACTTAGGTTCTCTCCATGTTCTTTTTGAATTGTTTTAGCAACATCTCAGCAAGGTCAAAAGATAGATTGTTCTTCACAACCTTGTAGAGCCAGGTCAACTACTTTACATGATAGGCTATTCAACTAGCTTGACCTGTAGATTTTATGAGAAATTGCATGGATTGTGCATTTGATTTTTGGATTTGATTGTGTGAACAAATTTTTTACATCAACGTTTCGGATCACACTCTGTGATCCATCATGAAGATGCATGCAAGAGAAGAGAAGGAGAAGAGAGATAGATAGCAAACATACTCCAAATAAAAGGAAGGGAGGGGAGGGGAGAGGAGAAAGATAGTACATAGAACGAGGAAAACCACCCACCAAGGAGACTCCTAAAAACAAAAACAAAAAGGGGGGCAGAACATAAAAGACCAAGACTGCAGATAAGAGAACACAATAAGCAACTCAAAGACCCTAATTGAAAAAGAAATAGAAATTATAAAAATTAAAAAAACATTGAAAGAAGAAAAAAACTGGAGGAAAGATTAATGAAAAATAAAAAATAAATAAATAATTTAATTAAACAAAAAAGAATAAATGAAAATTAATAAGTCAATTGATTAATAGATTAGTAGAAAGGTTGATAGATTAAAAGATAACTAATTAATCAATTGATCAATTGAATAACCAAATTAGTTAATTAATTAATCAAATTAAACAATTGTTAAATTGATTAGTTAATTAATTAATCTATTAATCAATTGATTGACAAAAAATGATAAGATAATTAATTAATCAATCACTCGATTGATTGATTAATCAATTAATAAATAGGAAATAAATTGATTAAAAAGATAATTAATTGATTAATTAGATGATTAATTAATCAATTAATTGATAGACAGAAAAGTCAATTAAAGAATTAAATAAGTCAATTGAAAAGTTGATTAGAAACTTAATTAATCAATTGATTGGCTAATTAATTAATTAATCAAATGATTAAAAGAGTAGTTGATTAATAAAGATAATTAATTAATCAATCACTCGATTGATTGATAAATTAATAAAAAAGAAAGAACAAAGAAAGGAAGAATTCAAAAAGAAAGAAAAAAGGACAATAATTAAACAATTAATCAATCAACCAATTGATTGAATTAATGAGTTAATTAATTAATCAATCAAATGATTGATTGATTAATTGATTAATTGATTAATTGATTAATTAATTAAAAGTAGAAAAATGATTAGAGCAATCAGAGAGTAAATAGATAAAATAGATAAATAATAAAATAAATAGATAATTAATTAGATTAATTGATCAATTAATTAAACCAACAACTAATTAAAAGAAAAATGAACAAAAAAGGATGGAAAAGTAAAGGGAGTAGAAAATGAAAATAAAAAATTAAAACAAAGAAGAAGTTCTAAAATAAAATAAAAAAGAAAAAAGAGAATAAAAAGACAAAAATAGAGGGAAAAATAGAATAAAAAATTAAAGTAAATAACAAACAAAGTGAAAATGAAGAACAAGAAATAAGGGAGAAAAAACATAAAAAACAAAGGAAAAAGGAGCGAAAGAAGGAACACAACAAATAGCCAAACAAACAAAGAAGAGAGGGGGGGAAAAAACCCTAAGACAAAAGGAGGGCTATGGGAGAAAGGTAGAATGAGGAGGACATAAGGAAAAAAAGAAACCTAAGAGAAAAAGAGTGAGCAAGGGGATGAGAACGAGGGAGGAGGAAAAGAACCCCAAGGAGAAAAAGATGGGGGGGGGGGGGGGGCGGTGGGGGAAAAGGAGGAGGAAGCAACAAGGAGACCAAGCCCGAACAATACTAGGTTGGGCTAGAATTCTTAAGAGATGACAGTAAGGGACGCCAAGAGTGGTGCAAGTGCCACCCATCATCTTGATTGAGGTTAGATGGGTTGTTAAAAATCTCAATAGCCTCCTTGATCTTCCTACTAAATAAGTTATGCTCCTTGGAAATAATAAGAGCATCCTCTAGGTGAATATGGTGTTTAGTGGAGGATGAGTGCTCAGCCAGGGCAGACTTAAGAACTGGCTCATGTCTAATATTTGCCGCATGTTCCTTGAGTCTGGTGGCAAAAGAGCGACCTATTTCACATATGTAGGGGGTGCTAAAAGAGAAAAGTCTAGATTCATGATAGTAATTCCTAGAGTCTTTGAGAGGGGGAAGGAAATGACTGAGAGTGGAGAGGGGCTTGAAAGACACTCGGACCCCTTTTTTAACCAAAATTTTAGAGATCTTGTGCAAGATGCCTTCGACGTATGGAAGGGAGAAGAAAGGGGAAGGATTAGGAGGCAGGGTAGGAGGTGTAGGAGGGGAATAAGCAAGGGACCCAACATAGTTGAAGGCTCTAGAGATTTGGTAGTTGGAATAACCTATCCACAGGAACACTTGGCGAAGATATGAGAGCTCATGAGGTAAGTGTTCAACATCACAAATCCGATGGGCATGGATCTCAAACTTCAAATCCATGTCTGTTACACCACTTTACTTCATGCCTCTTAGTGTTCCACTTGGAAAGAGTTCTCTTGGTTAGTTCAACTTAACCTAGGGTTTTGGTCTTCTTTTTATTCAATATTGGTAGTTCAGTGATTCTGTGAATCATTTTCTTTGTTATTTGAATGCGGTGGTCTAACCACAATTGACCATTAGGAACACAACTTAGGATAAATTTGATTCATTTGACTTGAAAATCCCTTGGCATATGTGAACACCTCATAATTCATTAAACACCTCATTCATCTCTAAGGTTTTGAGTTCTTGAATAGAACAATAGTAGAATGAATAGATGTCATGGACAAGTAATACCATGGGTAGAATTTAAGACTATGCACCTGCTAGGTTGAGTACCTCTGTAACTGCCAAACTCAATTTGAATGTAAGTGCCTTGCAGTCGACACCTTGGACCAACATTTCATAACCTTTCTTGAATTTTTTGCTTGATGATATCATTTCTTGGTAGGGTTTCTAAAAGCGGGAGAATCTTTAGCAATAATTGCCTAGATCACTTAGAGGATTTGAATTCTCTCTTTTCTCTATGTTTTATAAAATTCATGGTGAAATTATGTAATTGATTTCTTCCTTTTAACATATTTCTTTTATTTGATTTCCTTTAATGCTTTGTATGTATACTTACTTAGTGATAGACTATTCTCCACTCATTTTGGTCTTTAGTGCTTTGGAGACAACTTAAACTTGGTAATGTCTTTTGACTCAGTAGGAATTTACCAACTTGGCATCTGCATCTTGAAAAAATATGTAACCTGACCTTGCTCGATAAGGGCTTGAATTTCCATCATCACTCAATGATCCTTATGCATTTTGAATGTTGATATGGATCTTTCTACTTGCTAGCTTGAATTGATATTGGATGACTTCTTTTGAATCATAGTTCCAATGATCTCCATAGGGAACTAAGTTGCAATGGTTGGGCCACCCAACTCACTAATTTGGGTGTTAACACTTTTAGGACTTTGGCTTGCATTCTTTAGAGAT
This sequence comes from Cupressus sempervirens, assembly GCA_028749045.1. Taxonomy (NCBI): domain Eukaryota; kingdom Viridiplantae; phylum Streptophyta; class Pinopsida; order Cupressales; family Cupressaceae; genus Cupressus; species Cupressus sempervirens. The sequence continues at coordinate 410,427,831 of CM053793.1, read as the reverse complement.
TTCTACACCCATTTTTGCCTCATTTATTTTTTAATTTTATCAACTCTTTCTTTCTCTTCATCTTCAACTCTACCTCTTTTCATATAACTCTTGGCAAGACGTCCAAGTTTCATACAAATAAAAAATCTCTTTGTAGTGTCTCTTTTCCTCATTGCAATGGACCTAAGCTAAAAGAACAAAATATTATGTTTTAATAAAATATTACATAATAATAAAATTATTTATTTATTAATGAAAGGTTATTTCTTATTAGATAGTAATAAAATTAATTATGGATTAAGTTGTTCAATTATAAAATCAAATAAATAAGGAGTTATTACTTATAATTTTTGGTAACAATATTCATTTATTAAAGATGGTGAAATGGTGATTTAATCATTAGTATTACAAAGAATTGAATCCTTTGTTAAAAGAAATGAATGGAGGGAGTAATTAAGGTGGACCCATGAAATAAACAACATAATCCATGACCCCTCATACCTGTGGCTCTTCACACCATTGACAAGGAAGGAGTAGGCAAGACATATAGGAAGAAGGACAAGTGATTTCTATGTTTCCACTACGATGACTCTGCAATGTTTCCATAAGGTTGATTAAGATCAAGTTAAGGATTATATAGTGATTTGACCCTGAGCATAAGTAAGGTATGAATTATAATGTTTATGATTCATAAATTATGTTTACTCAATTAAGGTATGCTTTTTAAAGGTTTACAAATATAAATAATTATTCAAAGTATTAAATACATAAGATATGATTTATTTTGCTAACAAATATGAAAATAAATTAAGTTATTAATTGAAAATATATGAGAAATAAAGATTTGGGTGCTAATCTATGAACACCATAGTTACCAATGATACTCGAAGCATGGAGCATGCGTGATATTTAAGATCTCCATTGCCATGGACGAGTGTCGATATCATAACATGGAACATGCAAGATATTTAAGATCTCCATAGTCTTCCATGGCTAATAATCAACATACCAGAATATTCTAAAGTTGTCAATATATACATATGTGAGTAGCCTTGGATAGAGGATGCCCATCCAAGAAGAATCTTAAGGGATGCACTCCCATGAAGATGATGAAGTAGCTATGAGCTAGGAAGCCCGACTTGGAGATGTCCTTATGATTGGGGTTAAGTTAGAGGGTAGAATTATAATATAATAATATTATTATTGTTTAAATTTTTTTTCTATGTACAGGTCAAGCAAGAAAATCAACACTACTAAATAGGAACATTACACTCATTTGATGTTTCACACAATTTTCTCCAATGTGCCCATATTCACCACAATAGTGACATCTACACCATGTGTTGTAATCCCATCCAAATATTGCTTTCACAATTTTCTTTTGTGTTTTGAATTTTGAAGATCTGTGTCCTTGTTTGTTGCAGTTAAAGCATTTTCCTTTAAACTTAGACTTCTCTTTGCATTCACTTTCTCTATGCCCATGCTTATTAAAATTGTAACACTTTCCATTGAATTTTTCTTTGCTATTGCTCCAAATTTTTTTTGATGTATGACCTATCTCACCACAATGATTGCAAACTTAATTCTTTTTTTATTTTAAGCTCCCTACTAAGATGATTCACCTTCTTCTGTATATCCCAATCTATCTTTCCCTTTGTGTATATACTAATTTTTCTCATTCAATTGCTTCATTCTTTCTTGAGATTTTTTCATTCTTTCATTGGTTTTCTTTTCAATTCTGAGATCATGTTGCAGTCTTTCATTCTTTGATCTTAGATTCATGAGTTCTTTATTTGCACCAATGAGTTGATCAATAAAGTTTTCTTTCTGAAGGGATAATTGATGGATTTCATTATCCTTTTGTTCTATCTCTTCTTTGTCTTTGTCTTTTTCTTCCATGACTTCACACATCCAAATTGATTGGATTACTTGCTATCTTTTCAAAATTTTGACTTCTTTTTGAAGAGTAAAATTCTTCTTAAGTAGATCTTTGATTGTTGTATCTAATTCATGTGAACTTCTTTCATGGCACAAGTCTTCAATTATTTCTTCAATGTAGAGATTGTCATTTAATTGTGCTACTATTTCCTTTCTTCTTTGCAAGGATTGAGAGAGATTCTTCTTTTCCTTTCTAAGATTTACAATGACTAATTCTAATCCAACTTCTCATTCTCAATAGCCTTTTCTAGCCTATATACCTCCATTTTTTTTGATCTTATGTCAACCAGTCAAAATTCTGATGTAAGAACCAAAAGCTCTGATAGCAATTGTTGGAAATATAAGGTAGGCTAGGTTACTAAGAGGGGAGGGGTGAATCATGAACCAATAAAATCTTTAAACTTATTTCACCAATTAATCCTTTATACATTACTCTGATCTAATTGCATGCATGAAAGAATGGAAATAGTAAAACATTCCTAACACTTTGACACAAGATATGGTGACCCAAAAACTTTCCAAGTAGAAAGTAAACTTAGGATGGGGATGATACCCACAAGCTTTAGTATTGCAGTATAAAGTTAACCTATTAAGGCTTACAATTGATCACTTCTAGTGATCTGCCCTATTAGGAGCAATAAGGATTGCTATGTATGCTTTGTTAAAGGATTTACAAATGTATAGTGAAGTATGCACTCTATTAGGAGATTTAGCAAAGATTTTAATTCTACATTGTTAAAGGATTTGACTAATGAAATTGTTAGGATAAATCAATGGCTAAACTTTGATCTGTAACTTAGATTTACTGGTTGAGATTCCTTGAATTGTAATGATCACTTTGCTGTGATAGATAAATATTTGTTGTAGCACATACTTCTTGTAGCCATCAATTCACTCTCATCTACTTATTATTTATTTTCATTGATATATTAAATGTGATATAATACATTACATATATATCAATCCAATTACCTACTTACTAGAGTTAGCTACAATACCAAATTAATCATAATTCACAAAGTTGGCCCAACTGCTATAACTTGGGTTTTGAAGATAGACTTGGTGATGTTCTAACACTCGTCAACCACTATCAATTCTTGCACTCAATCGATGTTGAGGCTTGGTCCATACTGATCACTTCTAGTATCAAGAACTCAGTTAGCACCATGTGACTTGGTGAATACTAAAAAACTTAGTGGATACTAAATCACTTAGTTGACATTGGAAAAATTATTCAACATTGTATTCACATTATTAATATTGTGAGCTTGGTAGACACTGTAGAACTTGGTTAACACTAGAGAGCTCAGTTAATACTATGATCTTCTTGACTTCTACTGGTTAGCTCAGTAGCCACTACTATGCCTAGTTTACATTGTATAACTTGGAAAACACTGTAAACTATCTTAGGTGCTCAGTAGAACTGTGAAGCTTGACATGAACTGAAAACTAACTACTTATCTTGGGAGAAGTTGAAGCACTTGGTTAACATTGCTAGATGAATGATAAGCTTGGTAGAAACTATAGAGCTTGGTAGCAATGTAACCATTTAACTAAGTGTTGAGTCACTAATAGACAAATTGACCTTAATGTCAACACTCCAACACTTATAGTATGTATTACCTTTTGTGCTATAGGGTTCCAAAATTTATATCCTTTAACACTATGAATATAATAAATGAAAATATATTTCACATCCTTTTTATCTAATTATTTTTACTTCTCATTTGGCACATATACATATATTTCACAGCCAAATATTTTGAGATGTCTCAATGAAGGCTTATGAATTGACCATGATTCCATATAAATTTTATCAACACGAGTTAATGTGGGAGGCTTATTAATAAATTAGCTATAAGTTCCAACAACTTTATCTTAAAGCATTTGTTCTATGCATGTAACATGCATCATACTTCTAGAATTCTCCATTAACATCCAATTCATCCTTTTTGAAACTACATTTTTTTGTAGAGAATACAAATTTGTCATATGCTGATGAATGACACAATCTTTATCGAACCTATCAAAGCTATTAGAGACAAATCATCACCATTATCAATCCTTAAACATTTTAACTTACTTCCAATCTAGAATTCAACTATTTCTTTAAACTCTTTAAATTAACTTAAATTATTGTATTTACTCTCTATGAATTATATGTGTCTTCCTATAATCAGTAATAAATGAAATAAAATATGTGGATTTTTCAATAGAAATTGTTGGAATAATTTAGAATAACTAAGAGGGGTGGGGGGGTGGGGGGCGGTGAGGGGAGGTTGTAAATCAGTTATCCAAGGTCTAAATGTACAAATAAAACTTTTCACCACTCAAAAAAAATATATGTGCATGCATTGATTAGATCATCCAATATCTTCAAAACTCTATATGTTACTGTCCTAGGGAAAATGAACTTTGCAGAAATGTGTAAAATCATAAAATAAATCACACAATTTGGCACAAGGATTTAATGTGGAAACCCATTTGAGAAAAACCACCAGTAACATGCTACCAATTTTCACTCTTCTGAAGTGAGCTATTTGAGGAGCCAACCCTGTTAAAGATTACAGTGCACACTATTAAATGTGACCTTGATTAAAGGATTTCAATTGCCCTATTAAAAGTGAGCCTTGTTAGAGAACATTAGAAAATTCAATTAGAATGTAATCCTGTTAATGGATTTACTCATGACTGTTAGGTCAACCTTAATCCAAAGGATTTAACCAGATTGATACAATTGTTAGATTGTAACAATAGGACTTGATCTGATAACAAAACAACTCACTTGAAAATTATAGTTCTCTAATTTAGCTCTCCATTCTGCACAACATTCATTCACTTTGTCTCTGATTGCTTGTTCACCATTCATGCCTTTACCTCCTTAAGCCTTCATGCTTAGTATGCCAACAACAGGTTCATTCCTTCGGTCACTAGATGAAGTAATACCTCCATATTTATTCTTCTTCACTCACATAGTGGATCTTCTACCCTTCACACTATTTCTTTTGGCCTTGTATCTCCTTAAATAGAGAATTTTGATCTTTTTCCACTTTATCACAATCATCCATCTTAGGGTTAGGTTAGATTCATCGAATCCTCCCTTCTTTCCATTTTGTTGCCTCTAGAAACTTCTTTTACAATCCTTATTACATTTGTCTAAAATGGTTTATCTTGAATTTTGTGCCACCATCTCATCATACTTATCTTCAACACACTTCACACAATTGAAGAAATGCCTAAATTCATCAAATCTTTGATGAATTTTTTTTTACTATCACCCGACAATAACATATTGTTACTCAGCAATAATAGTCAAATAATGCTTGACCAACACTAGGTTGCTCAACATGAACTTATTCTTTGCTCGGTTATTACTTCCATTTATTGATGCTTGACACATATTGCATTTTACTAGTACTTGAACATACTAAACTTCACTTATAACCAATATTTTGCTTAGCTAGAAGTAAATGCTCAGTTTATGCTATTTGCTCAATCAGGCTTGGTAGACACATTTTATTGCATAATCTTCTTCTTGTCTTTTCCTAAGTATCCTTTCATTTTAGCCTTAGGTAGATAAACAATACATCATATCATCAACTTATTATATGGTCTTAGTGCTCCTTTTATACACCATATAACTCAACCTTTCTAGGTACTCCTATTATCCTTTCTTTTCAAATCCCATTTTTCAATCAATCAAAGATAACATTCAGACCAAAGTAGCAATTGTCTTACTGACAAGTAATAGGTTTGAAATTTTCATTTTAAGGTTTGACATTAGTGAAAAAATAATGATTTTTCTATGATAGGTTCCAATACTTAAACAATATCCCTCTTTAGCATTGATGGAAAGCTAATACCAACAATCAATACCAAAAAGAAACTTAATAAATTCTATTTAAATCTCCCATTCTATTAGTACTTTTCCTTCCTCTGTATAGTTTAGTGTTTACTTTGCAATCTCTCTCCCTCTTTGATGAAACTCTCTCTTCAAGATATTAAATGTCAATCTCCCATTAGTATTCTGATAAACTCTCCCTTATACATAATTGCAGTAAACTCTTCCTCATTGAAAAAATGCCAACAAGTTGTCATCTATTCATGTAGGTATCAAAAATTCAAGTTCTCCCTCTACCACCTTGCTTGTGACTTTGAATCTTTTGTTTTAACTCCTTCCTTACTTTAGGCAGTTCCTAAAGTAAGATCCACCGCATCAAGTTGTAAAGTGTGCCATTCAACTCAGTTGATGTAGAGCACTACTATGCTTCTTTAATTAGCTTGAGATAGGGGTATCATCCCTAGCTTACCTCTAGGGTATTCATGTACATCCTTAGGTAAAGAATTTGTGAATATAACAACTATTTGTTCCTTTGTATTCACATATTCCATTCTCACTTCTTTATCCTAAGCCAAGTCTCTCAAATAATTATATTTTATTGCAATGTGTTGTCTTTGTGTGCATCATAGGATTCTTAGATATGTTTATAACACTTGTATTGTCATAGTAGATTACCATAGGTTTAGTGATTTCTTCCTCCATTCCTTTGAGTAACTGTTTACTATGGAATTCAAAACAATGACCACATATTTAGCTTCACTAGTAGATTATGAAATACAATTTTGTTTCTTACTAGTCCATTAGACTAATCTTTTTCTTAAGAAAAATGCTCCACCACTTGTACTTTTCCTATCATCAAAGTTACTAGCCCAATCAACATCTGTATAGGCTCTCAATTCAAACTTATCATTCTTCTTGTAGTATAGAAAATCTACTATTCCTTTTAAATATCTCATAATCCTTTTAAAAACCATTAAGTGATTCTCCTTAGGATTTGCAAAAAATCTTGCATCAATCTTAGCAGCTAGTGTAATATTAGATCGGCTATGAACTACATATCGCAACTTCCCAATCATAGACCTATACAATGTTTGATTTACCTTAGTAGAATCATTAGTTTTGGATAATTTATGTCCTATCACGATGGGAGTACTATCTGGTCTTGAATCTTCCATACAATTTTTTTTCAAGATTTCCTTTACATACTTGGACTGAGTAATGTAAATACCATATTTCATCTAATATACTTGTAATCCAACAAAGAAATTTATTTCTCCAAACATAGACATCTCCAATTCTTTCATCATTTCATTTGAAAATGTCTTACATAATGGATCTTGTCCTCCAAATATGATATCATCAACAAATATTTCAGCTAGTAAAATTCCTTTACCTCTTTCTATCTTCAAGTATGGATTGTTGTTGTCATTAGTATTCTCAAAACCAATCTTCACAAGATAGTTATGCAATCTTTCATACCATTCTCTAGGAGCTTGCTTTAAACCATATAAAACTTTATGCAATCTACACACCATGTTTCTATTGTTTGGATTAAAAAATCCTTTAGGATATTCAATATAAACCTCCTCTTCTAGTATACCATTCAAAAATACTAATTTAACATCCATTTGATAAACTTTGAATCCTTTATGGGTAGAATAAGAAAGTAAGTTCTTACTCCTTCCAATCTTGCAACTGGGGCAAATGTCTCTCCATAGTCAATTCCTTCTGCTTATGCATATCCTTTGCAAATTAATCTTACCTTATTCCTTATTACTTCACCTTTCTCATCCAATTTGTTTTTGTAAACCCAATTTTTTCCAATTACATTATTGTCCTCTGGTGTTGGTACTAGTTTCCATTTTTCTTCTTCTTCTCAATTTGATCAATTTCTTCATTCATGGCTTGAATCCAGTCTTCATTCTCTAGTGCATCCTTCACTATTCTAGGTTTATTTATGCTAAGAAAACATGTGTCATTTCTCAACCTATTCCTTGTTATTAGTCCATCCTCTTTTCCTGCAACAATTTTTTTAGCAGGATGATATCTTTTGACATATTTAGATAACCTTGGATTTGTTCTTCTTTCTTCAATAATAGGTCATTCATGAAGTTCAATTTTAGGTTCACTATGTACTTCTCTATCAGGTAACTCAATATTCCTTTCTTGTAATATGATCTTGGCATCAAACTATATCTTAGCTTCATATTGCAACTCGACATCCATTGTATGTGACTTTTCAGTCACTGATTCTTGTTGATTAGCAGCTTAATTCTCAGTTTCATCAGCATTAGTAGACATGCCATTATAATAGTACATAAAAGGTTTGTAATCTTCAGTTTTCTTCTTTTGTTCATCTTCATGTATTTATATATATATTCATCAACTTTCACATTGGCACTTTCCACAACTTTTTTAGTGTTAATATTTAAATGCTCATAAGCTTTTCTTCTTGTGGAATATCCTTGGAATATGCCTTCTTCACTTTTAGCATCAATTTTACCTTTTCTATTGTCCTTCAAAATATAACACTTGCTTCCAAATACTTTAAAATGCTTGACATTAGGTGAGTATCCATACCATAATTCAAAAGGTGTGAAATTGTACCTTCCTTGACTTGTACTCGATTCAAGGTATAGACAACTATACTGATGACTTATCTCTAGTGTTTCAAAGCAACATTCTTTTCTATCATCAATGTCCTTGCACAATCCATCATAGATCTATTTCTCCTTTTAGATATCCCATTTTATGGAGGGGTCCTAGGTTCATAAGTTTGTCTTTTGATTCCTCTATCATTGTAGAAGTTGTTGAATTCATTTGATGTAAACTCTCCACCTCTGTCAGATCTTAGATATTTTAAACTTTTACCAGTTTCCTTTTCAACTCTTTTCAGATAACACTTAAATATTTGAAAAACATCATATTTTTCTCTCAAAAACATCATTTTCATCATTCTAGAATAATCATCAAAAATATAATAAAATACTTGTCACCTTTGTAACTTTGCACATTAATTGGTCCACATATATTAGTATGAACTAATTCCAAAATTTGATTTGAGGTATGTGTCTTACTCTTAAAACTACACTTTGTCATCTTGCCTAACTGGCATTGTTTGTAAATCACATTATCAGGTTTCTTTAGTTTTGGAAAACCTCTGAATTTTTTCATCTTATTGATACTAAACAAGTTATCAAAATTTACATGACATAACCTTTTGTGCCATAGCCATACATTATCATTGTTTTAGTCATGTCAAGATAAAATAGATTACCTCTTGGTTGATTTCCATTTCCAATGAGTTCCAAAAACATCATCAGTCTTAGCCTTCTTGTGTTCAAATTCAAATTTGCATCCTAAACTATTCAATTGTGACACACTCAACAAGCTATAGTTAAGTCCTTCTACATAGTAAGCATTGTCACACATGATCTTGTTTGTCAATCCTATCAATCATTTTCCTTTTATTAGATAGTTCATCATTACCAAATCTAACACTATTTCCATTATAATTCTCAAGGGTTTTGAACTTACTTTTTTCACCAGTCATGTGATGAGAACATCTAATGTCAATGATCCATCTATCACTTTTTTTCACATAAGATACTAATGCAGTTGCCTCATCTTCATCAGAATCATCTTTCATAGCAACATAGACAACTTCATCATGATGATAATCTGATTCATAATTACATTCTTCTTCAACAATATAGCAAGCCTTCTTTCCTTTTTCTTTATAGTCTTTGTTACTCTCATCTCTTTACCTTTGCATTTGTCTCCATTTTTTGATTTATCTTCTGAGGACATCTTGCTACAATATGAACAACTTCATTATAGTTAAAACATATAATGGGTAACTTAGCTTTATATTTTCCTTTGCCTTTGTGAAATCTCTTAGCCAACAGTGATTCAAGTTCTTCTAGATCTTCATCATCTATCTCACTGTCACTAGCAACATGTTTGACCCTTTTCTTTTTCTTATCCTTAGGTTCTTTGAGTGCCAATTTAGCTTTGAAAGTAGATTCAACATTCTCAGTTTTGAAATTATCAAAATTTGAAAGTTCAAAAGTAGTGAGTCTACCAACTAGTCCTTCAAGGGTTAGATCATTACTAGGAGTACATCTCAGTTCTTGTATAGCAGAGACTCTAATAACATAGATAGGTGAAAAGGTTCTTAATGCTTTTCTGATCAAAGTCTCATCTTCAATTTTTCTATTTGATCCTCTAATTTCATTTACAACATCTTTGACTCTTGCAAAATGTTGAGCTATAGTTTCACCTTCTTGCATTCTCATATCAATAAATTTTCCTCTTTAACATTTTTCCTGGGCTCTTAGCATATTCTTATCTCCTCCATAGATCTTTTTTAGGGAATCCCACATTTGTTTAATAGAAGTACATTCTTTGATGTCATCAAACTTTGAACAGATTAAGGAAGATGCATTCTCCAAGATTTCCTAATTATGTTCTTTCATTTCTTTTAGTTGTTGTGCAGTAACGACTCCAATCACTTCCACATATTTAGTGGTCATAGTTGACATTGCAACATCTTTGAGTCTACCTAGATGTAGCTTCATCAAACATTTCCATGCAAGAAAGTTATCCTTGTTTAGCTTGGGTACCTCCTTTCTATACATCTTTGTCTTTAACTTCAAGTACCTTCAATCTATTTCCTCACAAGCACCAATTGCTCTGATACCAATTGTTGGAATAATTTAAAATAACTAAGAGGGGGGGGGGGGGGGGGGGTGAATCAATTATCCAAGGTCCAAATGTACAAATAAAACTTTCAAGTACTCAACAAACGTTTATGTGCATGCATTAATTAGATCATCCAATATCTTCAAAAACCTAAATGTTACTGTCCTAGGTCACATGAAGTTTGTAGAGTTGTAAACATGTAGCATCACAAAATTAATCACACAATTTGACACAAGGATTTAACATGGAAATCCAATTTGGGAAAAACCACCAGTAACATGCTACCAATTTTAACTTTTTCGAAGTGAGCTCTATGAGGAGCCACCCCTATTAAAGGTTACAATGTACAATATTAAATGTGACCTTGATTAAAGGATTTCAATCACCTTATTAAAAGTGAGCCTTGTTAGAAGATTTTAGAATATTCAATTAGAATGTCACCCTATTAAATGATTTACTCATGATTGTTAGGTAAATCTTAATTGAAAGGATTTAACCACACTAATACAATTGTTAGAGTGTAACAAAAAGACTTGATTGGATAACAAAAAAAATCACTTATAGATTACAGATCTCTAATTCAACTCTCCATTCTGCTTGGCATTTATCTCCTTCATCTCTAATTTCTTGTTCACCCTTCAAGCCTTCACCTCCTTAAGCCTTCGTGCTTAGCATGCCAACAATAGGTTCATTCCGTTGACTACCAAATGAAGAAATACCTCCAAATTTCTTCTTCTTTGCTCACACACTAGTTCTTCTACCCTTCACACTATTGCTTCTAGCCTTGTATCTCACACATTGGATCTTCTACCCTTCATACTATATTTTATTGGTTCTTGAAACATAATAAACTTCACTTAGCTCAGCCATAACCAACTTTCTACTTAGCCTAAGATAAATTATTGGCTTACACTATTTTCTCAGTCAAGCTTGGTAAACACATTTTATTGCATAGTCTTCTTCTTGTATTTGCATAAGTATCCTTTCATTTTAGCCTTAAGTAGATAAATAATACATCAGATCATCAAAGTCTTATTTGGTCTTAGTGATCCTTTTATACACCATATAACTCAACCTTTCTCTAGGTACTCTTGTTATCCTTTCTTTTCAAATCCTCTTCATCAATTAATCAAATGATAGCATTTAGAAAAAAGTAGTAATTTTCTTACCAATAAGTAGCATGTTTGACATCAGTGACAAAATAATGATTGTTCCATGATAGGTTTCAATACTTCAACAATCTTCATTTTCAACAGGAACATCTATAGGATGAAAAATATCACAAAAAAAATATAAAACATACCAAAAGATTATGAGAACTTGAATAAAATTATTTCCCATAAATAAAATGCTCGTAGAAATCAAATTCAAGATTACTATCATTCAAACTTGCAATAAGATTTTTCTTTTTTCAAGGTCCTTAGGCCCTTCTCTCTTAGGTGATAAAGTCTTTAGGGCTATAACATAGTCCTATATATATGTAAGTTTTATTTATAAGAAAAATCATCCTTAGAAAACTATAATCCATGACCATTTATTGAAGGTTAGATCCTCACATTTTCCAATAAACTCTCTACATATATGATCTCTACAAAAGTAATATTACACTCAACAATGAATGCATCTAACTTATACAAATTTTCAATTGTGACACCTCAAAAACCCACCATAAAACATCGGACCACTTTGCATCTTGCATAAAAAAGATGGCCTATATTTTAGGAGAAAATGACATCAATGAGTTTAACAATGCAAACTAGATAAGACACGTTAAAAAATTTCACCCTAAGCTATTCAATACAAGAAAAAGAAGGGCTTCCAGAATATCTCTTAATGCAATTCAAGTTAGATTGAAAAAATCCAAATAGGATCAATGGATTCTAAGACTAAACCCAAAGCTCATTAAGAAAATATGCAAGAAACTCCTCTTTCATGCAATGTTCATCAACCTTAAGATTCAAAATGTGATTTAATTGAATTGAATTAACCAATTTACCTAGGAAAATCATATCCATGCATATGTACTACGCAAGTGAAATACAAAATTATATATGAGATATCAAAGGAAAAGAAGGAATATGACTTATCTCAAAAAGAAATGAGGAAAATTACTAGTCTACTCAGAAAAAATATTTTATACAATTGTAACAAAGAATCTAATCATAAAATCTACAATCAAAATAGAAAACCAATAAAACCCTTGTCTTTTTTTAGATCTCCTGGTATAGGTCAACCAAAATTAAACCTACTAGTAGGTTTATAGAATGAAAAAACATGTTCTAAAAGTCATTGGCAAGTGGTTTTCATATTTGAAGTTGCTATTCTGATAACTTGCAAATTTCTTGCAAAATTTTTGTGTGGGTGGATATATGGGGTTTTTTCATTAGTCAACACCCCTTATTTTGGTGATTTCCACCTCCATAAATAGTCATTAGAAATTTTGTGTGTGTGTGTGTGTGTGTGTGTATGTGTGTATGTTGTGTTCATGAATCCTAGATTGTGGATCTAAAATATAAAGAGCTAGAAAATGCTAAGAATCTACTCTACAAGTGGTACCTAACATGTAAGTGTAAATGTTTGCAAGATATAAAGAGATAAAGATAAAATCTAAACATAGCATAAAAAAGTATACCAATCCACCAAGGCTAAATTAATCTACCCATCTTCACGATCCCCTTGAATCTCCATGATGCCATGTAGTGTTCTATGTTCGAAGGTAACTTGTATGCTCGAAGGATTATGGGTACTTGTGTTTCGTTTGCTAAATTCAAATAAATGGGTGTGTTCATCTTTGGGTATTGTAGTTACACTTCTACATCTGGGTGTTATAGGTATGAATATAGGTTTGAATTTGGGACTCCATTGAACCATTCCATGCATAGAAAAAGTGTTAAGAGGGAAAATCATGGTGGCAACATTATTGAGGGATTCTCTTGTGTCTTGAGAGTTTGGAGGATACATGCTCAGCAAGTCCACAAGTAATGGTTGTGATACTTTTGTTTGATCTATGTCAAAATTTTGTTGAGTTTCCTTGGCCTTCTTTTGTGTAGGATGAGCTTTTAGTTGTGTTTTCCCTTGAGAAAAAAATGGTTGATATAATTATTCTATTCTTTGAGTTGATTATGTCCATATGAAAGCTGGCATGATAACTAAGTATGTAGATGCAATGAGGAATCTTGAAAAGGACTTTCTATTACCCAAGTGCACACCTAAACTACCAACTACACTCAAATAGGACCAAGTGTGCCCCTGAGGTGTTCACTTGGAACCTAGAAGGGTGCACTTGGAAAATGAGGTGTTTGGGTGACAAAAATGTAGAGTATGTATTGCCTATGTATTTTAAGGATTTTTCTAGAGTTTAGACATGCAATGCAAGTTGTGGAAATGAAGTTTGGGATTGTGGAACCTAAAAGGAATTTTTTAGTTATCAAGTGCACTCTTGAGGTGTGCACTTGGTAAATATAGGGGTGTAGTTGGTAAAATAAGTTAAAACATGATAATTTGAAAGAGGGTTATGCAAGTTATGACATTTTTTGGAATTTTATGGGTTTAGGTGCGTAGTGCAAGTTTTGAAAGTGTAAAATGACCTAGGGTTATGATTTGTAAGTTGTAAATGATCAAAGGGGATGATGTACAATTGAAAATGCAAGTGATTTTTTGGACTTTTGACTAAGGGACATGAAGATGATTATAAGGTATACAAAATATAGATTGTATAGGTCCTTAGACTTGGAAATGATATTGAGGGTTGGTGTATGCCACTTAAGATTGGATTATGCAAAGAGGGGCATGATAGGGTTGATAATGATGTTTAGGAGATGCAAGATGGGGATGTGGGATTATGTAAAGTGTTGGGTTTGAGACATTATATGGACAAGTTGATTTGTTGGAGATGTTTGTGGGATTTTGATTATTGGAGGAAATGCTAGGGTTTTGGACTATCCAAAGTGAAATGATTATGCAACTAGGGTTAAGAAAAATGATGTTTAGTGAGACTAAGGATGTTATAATGCTATGGAAAGTGTATGTAGGTTTTAAAATCAAGAGAAAATATTTGGAAAGTACCAATCTAAGAGTCTAACCTTATGAAGATGGAATTTGGATCTTGACCAAAAGAGATAAAAAATAAAAATAGATCAAGTTGATAAAAAGGATAAGGTCAAATCCATCAATACCTAGATAGAGTTTGACCCAAGAAAAAAAAAAGATGACAAAAAGACTAAAGTTAAGATCCTTTATCCATTGACTTAAGGAGATGCTCTAAGACTCAAACTTTGTTATGATTTTTTGATGAAGTGCAAAGGGGTTTTGGGTTCAAAATAAGGTTTAGAGGGGGATCAAAATGAGGAGTATGTGAATTAAGTATGCAAGATGCAAGGATCCTATGGTGCAAAATGTGTTCGAATGTCTTAATGGGAAGAATGCTTCTGAGAGGGGGGGTGGGTGTGAATCAGAAGTACTGGCCTTTTAACCACTTTTAAACCCTTAATAATATATAATTGAAATTAACAAGCATGCATATAAACATTAAAAAATCATAAGAAACAAACATGCATCACCACATAACACTTGATATTTTGGTAACCCAGAAGCCCTCCATGAATAAGAAGGTAAAACTAGGGTGGGGATGATACCCACAAAATTACTGCAGCAATTGATTTCAACCACTTCTGATGGTTTGCCCTGTTAAAGGATTTCTACACCCTATTAGGAGTGTGCCTTGTTAGAGGATTCAAGAACATTCAACTTAGAATGTCACCTTGTTAAAGGATTTACATAAGGTTGTTAAACCTACCCAAGTCCATGGGATTTCCAAGTTCATAATACAATTGTGAGAGAGCATTAGAATAATACTCCTAATATAATGCAATCTCTGATGCTAACCTTAGGTACTTGATCTACTCTACTATTAACTGATCTCTGCTAGATCTGATCTATTGATTGTGTTCCTTGTTCTATTCTGATTAACTGGATGTGTAAATGCTATCCTTTCCTCTAAAATCTTTGACTTTAATGTTCTGCAATGACCTTAATAGGCTCTACTTTTCATTCTTCTCACGATTCCTTTCTCCTATCTCTTTTCAATGGCATCAAGAATCCCTTATAAAGATTAGTGGTCCGTCATGCATCCTTGATTCAAATGTTCCTGCTCAAACCCTTGAAATTCACCTATTGGCTACATGTAGTTTCCAATTTTCTGATTGGTTGCATGAGGATCACATAGGTGATTGTGAGGATTTGATCTTATCCTTTTATCCTATCAATGAATCATGCATAACCATTTTACATCTTGGCTCATGATTGCACAAAATTTTATACTGATCCTACATTGCTCGGCACATGAAGTAATACTGATGCTCGGCACCATCTATTCTGGATTGCTCGACATCTACTGTAGTTTCTACATTACTCAACACCTATTAGTTTTTTGCATTGCTTGGCTTCTACTGATTCCTAAATTACTTAGCTCATATAGGATTACTGTGTCACTTGGCACCTATTGAATTCCTGCTTTTCTTGACACCTATTTGACTTCTTTGCTCGGCTCTGATTGGATCCTCAATCACTCGGCACATGTTAAATTCTATATAGCTTAGCATATACTATAATGTGTTGTGCTTGGCAGCAACTATAGTTTTCTCGGTACTATTTGTGACTCGACACATAAAGAAATTCTAGCTCAGCTTCCACTGTGTACTCAACATGTATAGTGAAGATAGTTAAGTGTGTTGACACTCATTTGTTAATCTTACTTATTGATCAACAATATCCTCCTTTGACATGAGTGTAAAAAACACTTACTGATCATTCATGATCCAATCCTTGTGTGTCCTTTCTTCACTTACAAAATTTCAAGAAGATATTGTGAAAAAAAATATACCTTATGACTCCCCCTGAGTTGATTATGCCTTATTATGTCATGAATTCTAATATCTTATGCCATTGTGCCTGATGTTCTCTGTTTCTATCCTGTTCTTGCCTTCTGATCCTGTTTGTTCTCTATTTGATGACCCTGTCTTCATGTGATTACTAGAATTTGCATGTTTGTTGACTCCTTTATTATTATCTATAGTCAATCAACTTCAAGCTGAACAAAATTTCAAAATTTGGCAATTGTGCTCTCCCTTAATATATCTCCTACATTATCTCCCCTTTTCTATATTATCTCTCCCTTTCTACATTATCTCCCCTTTTTTGATACTTATTTCAAAGGGTTCTAAATAGTAATGCCATGCTTGGCCAAAAATGTCTTCTTTACCTCAAGGAATCTTTTGAGAGCTGCATCTCAGTTATTCAATGCAATATCCAATGACTTGTGTTGGATTGCAGGCTCTTCTGCTAGATCAACAAGTCCTTCATGTGTTGAAATGTTTGGATCCTTCTTCAGAACTATTTCTATATATATTTTCTCTTTGTGTAAGACTTCTAAATGGGGAGTGATAGAGGCTTGCATTTGCATAAGCTTTTCTTTAACAATAGCCTCTTCTACTGATAATGTAGCTAATTCCCTCTAAGTGTGAAGCATTTGAGAAAAATGTTTCTCACTCTGTGTAGGATTTGAGGGTAGTTGCATGCTAGAGAGCTTAAGGTTGCTCGCAAGGTTCAATTTTTTTTGATTTATTTCTTGTGTGAACCTAGAAAAATCACACAATTTTCTATAAAGGGAAAAGATATTCCCTAATACAATCTTTACATTATATATTTTCTTGGCTAGGTCAACCTGTCCCAAAATAATTTTATTAGCTATCTTTTGGTTGACCTTGCCTAGAAAATTCTTTTCTAACCATTCCATGAGTTTCACATTTGTATCATGGTCTTCATTATTCACTTGGTCAACTATATTAGATAGTTGCTCATGGATTGGCCTGCTTGAATCTGGAGGTTGTAGGCTGAAGGCATCCATGAATATATCTTTGATCTCATTAATTGCCTACTTGTATTTGTATTCTTTCCTCAATGCCTCTTGCCTCCTTCTCTTATCCAATGCACTCTATATTTCATTCATCTTTTCCTCAGTTAGAATGCTTGAATCATAATAGGGTATTTGGATTTCTTCATCAACCTCAGGAATACCATAATGAATGGTCCTGGCTACCCTAGTAGAACTTGAGCTTGGTGTACTGACTTGTAAGGTCAACTTGTCAGTACTCAGCTACTGGACAAGTTTGGTAGGAGTACCTATTTTTGGCAATTCAACCAAAGTTTGTATTGCAGACTCCTCCTTATCCTGTGTTTCTTCTTTATCCTCTTCTTCTTGCTTATCTTCTTCTTCTTGTGTCACTACTATTGGGGGTGTAATTTCTCTCTATACCTGTGATTTCTCTTGCTATTGCACTCGGCTCCTAATGAGCTTGCATGGCTATTCTTGGTGGTGATGGAGGTGGTAGAAATGGAAGTCTAGTAGTTTGAGTGATTTGAGGTGGTTCATGTGGTGACATCTTGGCTTCTTTGAGTTTATCTACTGACTTTTGAAGATCATCTACACTAACTAGTATGGGACTTGTACACAACTATGCTTGAAGAGTTGTTTGGTCAAGGATCTTAGTGACATCCTCTGTAGTTAATGGATTGATGTTTTGACATGAGGTGTCAACAAAATCCTTAATCTTTATGATTTCCACAGGTGTGATGGTAGAATGAGGAGGGCTAGGAGGTGGAATTTGTGTGTCTTGCACACTTTGCTGCTCATTAGTACCCTTGTCTTACTCCTCTTCAACCTTTTTCTTGACTTCTATCTTTTCTTCTCTCCTCTTTCTTCTTTCTTTTGGCTAAGTAGTAGCCTCTTCTTTTTATTCTTCTTCAAATATGTCTTCAACCCTTTTGTATAGATTCCTCCATGATCTTGTTGTCCTTTGTACAACTTCTTCAATTTTATTATGTAAAATGGAGAATGCCCTATATTCAAGTGTAAGCCTTTTATTATGCCTTTTGATTGCTTTAGTTATTTTTTCCTTTGTCAAATTAGGTAGTATACTTGCTAGGGTTTATTCCCTCATCTCCTTTTCCATCATTAGATAGAAATGCCATCTATCTTCTATAATTTTAGACAATTCCTTTGGCAATTGCCCATCAAGTTCAAGAGGTGTATACTTGAACTATGCCATTAATGCATAGACTGATTCTTCTATTCTATTTTGTTCCTCTTTGGTGAACTTATTGAAATTGATCTTTTTCATTTCACTTAAGTCTCCATTCCTAACCTTTTCACATAATGTATCAGCTGAAGACTTAGGAGGATGACTTACTTTTTCAAACTGATCTTCTTCATCAGTATCAGGTTGAGCCATATATCTTCTTCTTTTCCTTGGCTCTTCCTGTGCCTTGTTGTTTGGTTTCTTCTTTGTGGCTTCCTCCTTTTCTTTTTGTGTGGAGGCCCTTGTTGTAGCTCTGGTTGTTGGCTTCTTGGAGGTTGGCATGGAAACTTTCTTTGGTTTAGGCTGAGGAGCAGGAGGTGTCTTTGCCTTTGATGGGTGCTTCCTTGGCTTCTTCTTCCTCGACACTCTCATCTTTGTCTTCACCTTGGCCTTGTGACAATTCAAGTGGCCTTTGTTCTAGCTCATTCTCCTCTTTCTTATCATCACCTTCTTCTTCTCCTTCACTAATCTCCTCTGCTTCACCTGCTGCATTTGTTTCTTCAACACCAAATTTTTTCTTTATCTTCTTCACTAGCTTTTCTTTCTTCTTTACTGCTGTGGCTATCTTGAGCTCGATAACCACTCTTGATTTGATAGTGTCATAAGTTCCAAATGCCTTGGCAATTTTGTCCATTTCTTCTACAAGTAGTGCTGTGATTGTTGCCAAAGCTTGGTCAACATCAAGCTCATATCCCAATGGTCTAAGCCATCTTGTTCTTGGAAGGACTGCTTGGATGTAAGTATAATCGATGTCAAAAAGAAAGCATATGCCATTTACATGCTTTTCTACTAGTGAAATTGGTATCCTCATTCTTTTCTTCATTGCATTCTTGAAATTATCAAAATAGATAGACATTTGATCATCAAAGCTATCTCCCATTTGTGCAATGAAATCATTTATTTGATCAACAATTGTTTTGTTCTGACTCCAGTTGACTTTTCCAAATGAAGGGAATTACTTCATCACATATAAGAAAATACAAACTAGTACTGACCCAAATTTACATTGTGCACCTTTGGACTTTCTAATAGCTCCAAGATTTTCATTAATCTATTGCAGCATGAGCTTTGCAAGGTCATAGGTGTGGTCTTTCTTTACAAGCTTATATGCCACATTCACTACTATGTAGGGTACACTATTCAACCTCCTCGACTGATGAAATTTGTGTGATATGATCCTCACAGCAAAGTCTAGAAGTGGATCAGTAATGGTGTCTATGGTCATGCCTCTGTTATTCCACTTTGCCCCTATGTTCTTCTCAATTGTTTCCTTTTTGTCACTTCTCAATGTCTTTGGTTGATCTAGGGTTGGAAAACCTATGACCTTATGAACCATTTTCTTGGTAATCTTGACTAGTCCTTGCTCTAGCTAGAATGATCCATCATGGATTCTGCTAAGCACTATGTGTATCTACTCAATTTTGAATACGATTGGAAAAACTAGGGCTTTGGTTAAACCCTTCTTCTCTATGCTAGAAAACTCATCTTTCAATATACCATTATCACAGAGTTTTTCAAAGGCATTAAAGATTTCCAAGTCTCCTATCACTCCTATTTTGTAGTTGTAACACTTTCACACATCCTAAACCATAACAAATTTTTCAGGGATGGTGAATAGGGCACTAGCGGGATCATTTTTATATGCAACTTCTGGGATTGGCCTAAATTTGGGTTAGTTAACCTCATTACTAACAAGTTAAATTTCATGGCTTTCCTTCCTTTGGGTCGAATTTGAACCATATGCCATTTTGACTAAACTAGGGTTTGACTTTTAAAAAAAACTTCACAAATTGTACAACTTGGCACCTAATTGAAATACCTAGTTAGATGCTTAAAATCACTTGGGTAGATGCTGAATCATTGCAAATCGCTGGTTGAATGCTTGAAGATTGCTAAATCATGCTCCTGGTAATCACTCTTCATTTGAATGACTCAAAATGAATTGATTTTTACTTTTAAGCAGCTCAAAAACCTTGCATTTAATTCATTTTTTGTACTTTCACCTGTCACTCAGCTTCCAAAGGTTTTTCAACTCGGCATCCACTCAATAGCTATTTTCACTCGGCATCCACTAACTTTGTTAATAACTCAGAAACCACTTTCAATTTTTACTCAACTTCCACTTGACTTCTTAACTCGGCTTCCAAAGCAATTTTATTCGGCAACCAAAGATAGCTCAACATCCTCATTCAAGTTTTGTCTTAGCATCTTATTTCATGCAAATTTATACTTTGCAGTGCTTCATCATAGTTTAGGGCTCATGTATGATACTTCCTTATAGGTATCAGCCCCATAGGCTCATCTTGTGATTAGTTGGATGAGATATGATCACTTGACCTCTTGGGTGAAGTGACCCTTCCATTGAATGTACTTGGTCCATCCTTTTTCTGCCATGTTTTCTTCATGTCTGTTCTGATGTGTTCCACATCAACCTTTTCTTTGCCCTTATTTACTTCAGTCTTGGGTGCCTTGGCCTTTTTTGGACAATTCCTGCTAGCATGTTCAGTTTTCAAGCAACTGAAACAAGTAGTTTGGTTCAACCATCTTTTATAATTCCCCTTGAAGTGTGTTCTTATGCAGTTCTAAGGTATATGTCCATACTCTTGACAATAGTGACAACTTTTCCTTTTATTGTAGTCCCAATTGTAGTGGTGTACATAGTTGTCCCTCCTTACATGCTAATTTGGTGTCCACATAGGCTTTGATCTACACTCAAAGGCTCTATGTCCATACTTCTTGCAATTGTGGCAATGTCCATCAAATTTTTGTGTCCTTGTGACTTTAGACCTGCAGTCTTGTGTCATATGTCCTTGTATGTTGCACTTGTGACAATAACCCTTGCTTTTGGGTGTGTTTGGCTTATTGATCCTTCTACTCTTGCAAACATTAGCAGTATGCCCCTTTTTATTATAGTAATGACAAGTGGGTTTAGAATCCTTACCTTTGTCACTTCTTTGCTTAGCACTCCTTGATGATTTCCCAACTTTAGTGCTGATTATCCAAATCCTGATGTATCATGGGCTGATCTTGGAGATTTCAGCAACTGTTCAAAGTACTTGATAGCTTCACTTGACTTGTTGAGATTCTCTATTATTTATTTTTCTCTATTCAATTCATTCTATAGTTTTTCATTCTGCATCCTCAAAGTAGAGATCTCAATATCTTTCAAATTGAGTTCATGATGAAGATTCATCAATTAGGCAAGCGTATCCATCTACATGTTTGAGAATCTTGTTAATTCAGTACATTTTTCTTCAATTCTATTTGCAAGATTTCTTTTTTCATCTTCCATCATGACTCTATCCTCAACAACTCTTTTCTTTTGTTTAGTGATTTCACATATCATCATGGCCTATGATTCGTGCTCTATTTTGAGAGTTCTTATCTCTTCTGCTTGAACTCTATTTTTCTCCATCGGTTCTGCTATTGTTGCATCAAATTCTTTGGAATCTCCTTTGGAAAATACTTGTGTGGTGTCAATCTCCTTGTAGTGAATATCATTTTCAGCTATAGCTATTTCCTTCCTTCTTTTTAAGGATTTTCTTAATTCCTCTCTAGCTTCCTCTACCTTGTGTAGAGTGAGATGCACATCTATCACCTGGTTCTCAATGATCTTTCCAAGTTTGAAAAATTCCATCTTTAGATCATTTCCTCCAAGCTATCAGGCTTCTTCTTGAGAGAACTTGGCTCTGATAACAATTTTTGGAATGTCTTAATGGGAAGAATGCTTCTGAGAGTGGGGGGGTGAATCAGAAGTACTGGCCTTTTAACTACTTTTAAACCCTTAATAATATATAATTGAAATTAACATGCATGCATATAAACATTAAACAATCATAAGAAACAAACATGCATCACCACATAACACTCAAGATTTTGGTAACCCAGAAACCCTCCAGGAATAAGAAGGTAAAACTAGGGTGGGGATGATACCCACAAAATTACTGTAGCAATTGATTTCAACCACTTCTGATGGGTTGCCCTATTAAAGGCCTACCCTGTTAAAGGCTACAACACACTGTTAAATGTAACCCTATTAAAAGATTTCTGCACCCTATTAGGATATTAGGAGTGTGCCTTGTTAGAGGACTTAAGAACATTCAACTTAGAATATCACCCTGTTAAAGAATTTACATAAGGTTGTTAAACCTACCCAAGTCCATGGGATTTCCAAGTTCCTAATACAATTGTGAGAGAGTATTATAGTAATACTCCTAATCTAATGCAATCTTTGATGCTAATCTCAAGTACTTGATCTGCTCTACTATTAAATGATCTCTACTAGATCTAATCTGTTGATTATGTTCCTTGTTCTATTTTGATCAACTGGATGTGTAAATGCTATCCTTTCCTCTAAAATCTTTGACACCAATGTTTTGCAATGACCTTAATAAGCTCTGCTTTTCCTTCTTCTTACGATTCCTTTCTCCTCTCTCTTTTCAATGGCATCAAGACTCCCTTATAAAGATTAGTGGTCCATCATGCATCCTTGATTCAAATGTTCCCACTTAAACCCTTGAAATTTACCTATTGGCTACATGCAGTTTCCAATTTTCTGATTTGTTGCATGAGGATCACATAGGTGATTGTGAGGATTTGATCTTATTCTTTTATCCTGTCAATGAGTCATGCATAACCATTTTACATCTTGGCTTGCGATTGCACAAAATTTTATGCTGATCCTACATTGCTTGACACATGAAGTAATATTGATGCTCGACACCATCTATTATGGATTACTCGGTATCTATTGTAGTTTCTACATTACTCGGTGCCTATTAGTTTTTTGCATTACTCAGCTTCTACTAATTCCTGAATTACTTAGCTTGTATAGGATTACTATGTCACTCAACACCTATTGAATTCCTACTTTGCTCGACACCTATTTCACTTCTTCTTTTCTTGGTTCCTATTGGATCCTTAGTCACTCAGCACATTTTGAATTCTATATAGCTCAACATATATTGTAATGTGTTGTGCTTGGCAACAACTATAGTTTTCTTGGCACTATCTGTGACTTGGCACATAAAGAAATTCTATCTTGGCTTCCATTGTGTACTCACCATGTATAGTGAAGATGGTTAAGTGTGTTGACACTCATTTGTCAATCTTACTTATCGATCAACAAAATGATGTTTAGGACATTACCAAAATGAGGTCCTATACAAGCATCTAGGGATAATTCTAGGGTCTCAAATGAAATCTAGAGGTCAAAATTACCTGTTCTAGAAACCAAGTGCACTCAAGAAGCACCAAGTGTACTATGATAGAGCCAACTATGCCTATGTGTAGTTGGGGCCTAGAAGGGCACAATTGGTAGTTTAGGGGCATAATTGGTAATTTAGGATTGAAACTTGGTGATTTTGGACTTGATGACTTTCACGTTGTTATGAAAATGAGTGGGATGACTGGGGATGATTTTTTTATTAGAATGGGTACGCAAAATAAGGGTTAGGACATGAGAAATGAGGACAAGGGTGTGCCAAATGAGGGTTAATATATGCAAGAATGCAATTTGGGGGATGGAAGATGAAGACTAAAGGCTAAAAGATGAGTACTGGGAGATGCAAAATGAAGACTAAGGGACACAATATGAATGCCAAGGGATGTTCTATGAGGACTAAAAGATGGAAAATGAGGAGTAAAAGATGCAAGATGAGGGCTAAAATATGTAAGTATGGGGATCAAATGATGGAAAATGCAAGGGAATGCTATGCAAAGATGAAGTCTAAGTCATGCCAAGGACTCCTAAGGCTAGAATTATTCATTATTACAAAGTTCTCAAGAGTTTGAAAAAAGGTTTTTAATGTTTTGACAAGAGGGTTGTAATGTTTTGACAATATGATTGTTTGGAAGTGTCAAAGGTTCAAATGTGTTTGGTGTGAGTTTGTAAATTGGCAATTATCTTGATTAATGTTATGCACCCACAAGACACAATAGACAAGAATAGTTATTTTTAAACTTAAAAGACACATCACAACTTAGGCTTTTAGACTGTATCTATTAAATTACCACTTGAACCAAAGTTTAGCCATGCTTATCTAGAGTGGAAAACCTAGGATATTGGCATGATAGGCTCCCCCTTATAGTACACTCACTTCTTAGGGCTACCGAGATCTTCTTCCCAAGGTACATCACTTACCAAGGAATTGTTTCCTCTACTAAGGACCACAAGATTGTGGTATTTATTCACGAGCATGGGTGACCCCTTGAGCCAGTGGATAGAAAGGATTTTGGCCACTAAGACATGGTGTTTAGTTTGGGAACTCCATTTGGAAAGTGAATGATAAACTTCCTCAAAAGGTTTCCAAGTAATAAGAACTAGGGTTTGACACACCACAAGGGTATTGGAGGAAAGCTATCACTCAACAATACCACTGATAGGATATTAACAATATTGAGTTTTTTATAGCGGCTAGAGTGTAGACCTAGTATTGGCTCATTATCTCTTCAAGGTTGACCCTTGGGACTCATCATGTGGTGAGTCTTGGTTCCAAGGAGGCCTCTCTAAAATAAATTAGATATATCTTTCTTACACCCAAGATCCAAAAATGATGAAGGAGAAGATACATCCATGCAACTCTTTGGGTTCTAAACAATGTAGAGACACCAATTAAAAAATAAAGTTCAATTTAAAGCATAAAACTAAGTGTTTTCTAATCTAAAGAAAACCACACACATAGTTTGGGAAAACACAAGTTTTCATCAATATCCTACATCCAACACATTAGTAGTTCTCAAGTTCTTAGTCTTCTCCCAATGAGCACCACATGTTGGAAAAAGATCATTCGTAAGACAAAAAACCTCCATTCTAGGTTAACCAAATAAAAATGAAATCCTAGATATAGATTATGACTAAAACTTGACCTTTTTGTGAACCAACTACGTAGTGACACTACCAACTATGCTAGTGAGGGCCAAAAACACTTAGAATGCTCCCGGAGTGCACCTGGACAATGCCAATTATGCTTATGGTGTAGTTGGGCCCCATAAGGATGTAATTGGTATTTTAGGAGTGTATTTTGGAACCTAGGAACCAAATATGGTGATACAAGGTCAAAATGGCACATATGATATGCATAATTTAGAGTGGGGCTGCCAAGTGCACTCTGATAGTGCCAAGTGCATTACTAGTGCACTTGGGGCCCAAAAGGGTGCAATTGGTAGTTTAGTGATGTATTTGGTCAAAGTGGAACAACACATAGAGATGATTGTAGTTCCTTAGCACCTAAAATAGCTTCCTAAGGCACCCAAGTGCACCTTGACAGTACCAAGTGCACACTTGGAATAAATGCATAAATAATAGATAAAAACTTGTTAATTTGGACCTCATAATTAGACTAGGTGTGATTACAATAACCAAACAAGCATTATAATCCTTCAATTGAGCTCCCTCCTTGCACCTACAAGCACAGACAAAGAAAACCCAAGTTAGTAAGCACGATTCATGTAGGGTTAATCAATTGTAGGACTAGAAAATGGGTTAAAACCTAGTATACAATGAGAAACTATGAACTCAATCAATATATGCTAAATAAATCAAATCTACCATGAAAACCAATGAAATTGAAAGGAAATTGAACAAGTAAAATCCCCTCTTCAATCATAGTTCCCATGTCCTTCTTTCTTCTCCATTGTTGATGTAGTTCCAATTGCCTATAGTGCACACACAATTGAAAGCTAATGAAAAAGTGATATGATGTATGCTATTGAGAATACTAGAAGCTTGGTTTGAGTGTAATAAATTCTTAAGAGGTTCTAAGAATGAAAATTAATGTAATATGGCTCAATTTATAACCAAAATGCAAGAGGTGAGACATGAATGAGGAGATGGAAATTTGTCAATTTGAATGTGCAACTTGGCATGATATTCCTTAGAATATCTATGAAAAAATGATGCAATATACCACATATAGGATTCTATAACACATACAAGTCAACACAGATAAAAGTGGAAGAGAATCTATGCCATGCATATGAAACATCAAAGCCACTTGTAGATAAGAATCTCTGACAAATATGACCTATTATAGTCATGTGTAAGGAATAATATATGTCAAATATGACACATCTTATCCAAGTGTAGAGAGAGGATTTATGACGCATTATGTGCATGTGTCAAAACTAGGTGGAATATTTTAATTAATTATTCATGATTTCACACAAATGGAAATTAGTAATTTAGGAATTAGAAATGAGAAAATAAGACTTAGGAAATTGAGATTTCCCATAGTTTGTAAAGACAAACCAATTAATTTATAAATATTAATTAATTGAGAACATTGGTTAACAGGAATAATTAGTAAGGAGGGATGAAAATGATTGAAATGACATAGGAATATATTATGAGTTAACTAATCCTACATAAAAAATTAGTAAATTATTGGCCAATTTGATGAAATAAATATGGGATTAAACTATTGATAAAATGCTATAATTATGCAGATCAACTAGGATTATGGTGGGTAGATCAAAGCCACGATTAAATTAATTGAGTGATTAGGATTGATAACATGCCAAAGACATATGTTATGGATTGAGGACATGTGACATTTAAAAGACATTGTAAATGCAATAATATCAAAGTTGATTGATAATATTGATTATAATAACATCAACAAACATCGGCAATGTTATATACATGATTGGATAATTCCACAATTTGAGACTAATGGACTCAATAATGTCGATGATCAGATGATGAAAATGATAGTTTGACCTAGTACTAAGGGACATGATAATGCTAAGGTAAGGTTTGATAGGTTTGATATATTTCCAAGGTAGTGAGGGACATGAAAAGCCCTAGGGTTGGATAAGTGATGATTAATTTGAGATATTTGACATGTTTTAGATTAATTAGGGTTGATTTGGGATAGTTTTGGGATGATTAGGGATGATTTTGGGTTGATTAAGGATGATTTTGGGTTGATTACAAAAGATTCTAATGACATTGAAATGGTTTAGGGTTGATTGGATGAGATTCTGATGATGTTGAAATGATTTAGAGTCAGATCTAAATTTTTTAGATAAAATAATAACTAATTCTGAAATGATATGCAATTGATTTGAAAGGGAGTGCAAGTGATGAAGAATATTTTTGTAATATGCTCAAATAAAAATCAAGTTGGCCAAAAGATCATAGTTAGTAAAATATAAAATGGGACATGTTAGTATGAAAATATAATTAAACAATAGATGCAAACCCTTTTTGAGCATCTATAGTAGTATAGGCCATAGTCCTCTACTCCTTTTAGATATCTCAATATTATTTTCACTACCATCATATGATTCTCTTTAAGATTTGTAGAAAATATTGCAACAATTCCAACTACTAGTGCAATATCTTATCTTCTGTGAACAACATATTGTAATTTTCCAATCATTAATCCATACAATGTCTGATTTACATCAGTAGAATCATCATCCTTAGATAACTTATATTTTGTAGCCATAGGTGTGCTAACTGGTCTTGAATCTTCCATCCCAAAATTTTTAGTATCTCCTTGTTATATTTTGATTGAGTAATATAGATACCTGGCTTCATTTGATGTACTTGTAAATCAACAAAGAATTTAATTTCCCCAAACATAGATATTTCAAATTCTTTTTGCATCTTATCTACAAATAATTTTCATAATGCATTTTTTCCTCCAAATATGATATCATCAAAAAATATTTCAGCTAATACTAACCCTTTACCACCTTCAATTTTCAAGTACAAATTAATGTTATCATTGGTCCTTGCAAAACCAATCTTTACCAAATAGTTATGCAACCTTTCATACCACTATCTAGAATCTTTTGTCAATCCATATAGTGCTTTGCGTAATTTACATACCATGTTCCTTTTCATGGGATCAAAAAATCATTCTAATTGTTCAATGTAAATCTCTTCTTTTAGGATTCCATTCAGAAATTCAAATTTGATATTCATTTGGTATACTTTAAATCCTTTGTAAGAAGAATATGAAAGTAATGTTCTAACTACTTCCAATCTTGCAACTGGGGAAAATGTTTCCCTAAACTCAATACCTTCTCCTTGTGCATATCCTTTGGATAAAAATCTAGATTTGTTCTATGTGACTTCTTCTTTCTTATTTAGTTTGTTCCTGAATACCCACTTGGTTCCAATAACATTCTTGTCCTTTGGTCTAGGTACTAGGTACCAGGTTTCGTTCTTCTATATTTTTTCAATTTCTTCATTTATTTCTTGACTCCAATCTTCATTATCCAAAGAATCCTTTAATTATTTGGGCTCAAACTCACAAAGTAAACATGTATCACTTCTAAGTTGTTTCCTTTTCATAACTCCAAAGTCTTCATTTCTAATGATTTGTTCATGTGCACAATATCTTCTCACATATTTTTCTAGTGTAGGCTCTTTTCTTCTTCCTTCTTGTTCAGGTTCATCTTGAAAATTGATTTCAAGTTCAATTTTTATTTATGCTTCTTCTTATGGTTTCTTAACATTGGCTTCTTGGTGTTCAACAACTTCTTCTTATATCTTGACATCATTTTTCTAATGCTTGACACCTAAAGTCTATTGCTCTGCAGCCTACTGTCGTAGCTCAACAATCACAATTTGATATTTCTCGATATCCTTTTTTTCTAGTTTAGGTAAGCTGCATGGAATACGTTCATTTCCATATATGAATGTGTTGTAGTGTTTAGGTTTTGTCTTGCATTCAAATTCATTCTTTTTTGCATATTCATCAACTTTTACATTTGCACTTTCCACAACTTTGTTAGTGTTAGAATTCAAACACTTGTAAGCTTTTCTCTTAGTGGTTATCCTAGGAATATGCCTTCATCACTTTTAGTATAAAGTTTTCCATTTGTATTATCCTTTATTAATAACATTTTATTCCAAAGACTTTAAAATATTTCACATTAGGTTCATACCTATACCATAACTCAAAGAATGTAATGTTTGTAGCTTTCTAGGATTGCACTCAATTCAAAGTATAGACTGCTGTACTTACAAATTCTCTCCTATATTTTTGTGACACATTATTCTCCATCATCATTGTTCTAGCACAACCCATGATTGATCTATTCCTCCTTTTAGGTATTCTATTTTGTGGAGGGGTTATAGGTGCTAACATCTATCTCTTGATTCCTCTATCATTACTGAATATGTTGAATTCATTAGAAATAAACTCTTCTCCTCTATCAAATCTCAAGCACTTCAGACCTTTACTTGTTTTCTTTTCAACTCCTGCTAAATACCACTTAAACAATTGAAAAGTATTGCATTTTTCTTTAAGAAACATCACAATCATCATTTTGGAATAGTCATCAAAAAATAGAATGAAATATTTATCTCTATAGTAGCTTTGCACTCCAATAGGTCTACAAGGTCAAAACCAATTCTAAAATATCATTAGATGAATATGTCTTTCTCTTGAAACTAGACTACCATTTTTCTGAATTGACATTGTTTACACATAGCATTATCAGGTTTCTTCAATCTTGGTAACCCTCTTACTCTTTTCATCTTACTAATGCTTACCAAATTTTCAAAGGTTACATGATACAATCTCTTATGCCATAACCATATATCATAATATTTTGTAGACAAGAATGTCTTATTAGATAAATCTAGGTAGAAAAAATTACCTCTTGTCTGTTCTCCACTTCTAATTAGTTCACTATCATCATCAAACATCTTGGCCTTTCTATGATGAAATTAAACTCTATATCTAGATTTTTTCAACTATGAAACACACAAAAAATTATAGTTAAGTCCTTCAACCCAATAAATATTGTCACACTTGATCTTATTAGTCAATTGTTTTGATCCTTTACCTTTCAAAAGACATAGTTCATCATTACCAAACATAACACAACTACCTTTATATTGTTCCATGGTTTCAAACTTAATTTTATCACCAATCATGTGATGTGAGTAGGAACTAACTACCATCCATCTATCACCTTTACTCACATATGAAATTAATGTAGTTTTCTTATCTTCATTAGTATCTTATTTCATAGAAACATAGACAACTTCTTCATTATTGCTATCAGACTCATTGTTAGTTTCTTCTTCAACTATATAACAAGATTTTTTACCTTTATCTTTTTAGTTTGTGTTTCTTCTATTGTCTCTATCATTTATTTTTCCTTTGTACTTTCTTTCCATTCTCTCATCCTCGTCTTCTCTATTAGGACATCTTTTAGCAATATGACCAACTCTGTTACATGAAAAACATATTATAGGAAGTTTACCTTTGAATTTTTCTCTTCCTCTTAGAAGTCTTCTAGCCATTAATGTTTCAATCTCATCAAGATCATCATCAATGATAACTCTATCACTATTTAGACAATTTCCTTTTCCTTTCTTACTAAGAACCAATGGAGTTTTGAAAGTTGATTCAATAGTAGTGGGAGTAACATTATCAAAGTTTGACAATTCAAAAGTAGTAAGCCTATCAAATAATCCTTCCAAAGTTAGATTGTTATCAGGGGTACATCTTTGTTATTGTATTGCAGAAACTCTATTAGCATAAATAGAAAGTAGGGTTTTTAGTACCTTGTTGATCATAGTTTCATCATCAATCTATCCATTAGATCCTCTTATAGAATTTACCACTTCTTTGACTTGTCCATGGTATTGATGAATGGTATCACCTCTATTATTCTCATCTCATCTAATTTTCCTACCAAAATTTCTAATTTTTCTCCTAGAACATTTGTGTCTCCTCCATAGATAGTCTCCAGTGCATCCCATATTTTCTTAGCAGTAGTGCATTCTTTTATATCATCAAAATTCCTACAGCTTAGGGATAATGCAATCTCCAAAATTTTCTAATTATATTTTTCTTCTCTTTCATTTGTTGAGCTGTTAGAGGCCTTGATATCTCTACATATGAATTTTACACATAATACACTACCCCTTCTACAATTCTTCCCAGATATAATTTCTTCAAACTCTACCATATAGGGAAGTTATCCTAGTTCAACTTTGGGACTTCCTTTTTGTACAAAGAGAGGGGGTGGGGGGTGAATAAGTTATCCTCAAGTCTAGATATACCAATTTGTAAGAAATTGCCTAAGGGTAGAATTCACCCAAGACCAAAGAAATCAAACGCAAGCACAACAGTAGACCAAAGAAAGAGTATGATCAGAATGATGATATATTCATTCAATATGCCATATCAAAGTTCACTAGGAGTTCCTGTCTATAAAGGCCTCTAGAGAGCTTTTAGAATGCATATAAGTCAACAACATGATAAGTCATACAACCAGGCACATGTCCACCAAATATGGGTTATCCTCCATTAACCACAAAAGTAAGTGCAATGATGTGGGGATAAGCCTACAATGGTGTATCACATAAATTTATGTTGTAGAAAACATGTGCTAAAAAAGGAGTACAAATAATTGTGTTGTCTACATGATAACTCTATGAATGATGCAAATTCTAGTGTTGTAGACACCATGTGCTAAATTAGAGTTGCATACTTCTATGTTGTCAACATGACAACTCATGAGAGTACACAAAATCCTAAGTGTCTCACCTAAATAAATAATACTTTGATAGGAATTCAATAATCTTGTTATGTATGAGATAGATTAGTCAGTCATCTTTGATAGGACTTCAATAATTAGTAAGATTTTTCTTTAGTTCATTAACCTTAATGATGAAATCCTAGATAGAATCAAATGACTTAGGATCTAAGGAGACAAGCTCATCTTCAATTTTGAAAACATCCTCTTCAGACACTTTACCATATAGGTTTTTGAGGGTATCCCAAGCTTCCTTGGATGTAGTACACTTCTTAATTTGATACATGATCTTGTCATCAAACCCCAAACATATATCACCTAGCACTTTCCTATCCATTGCCACCTAAGCTAAAATGTCACTTGCTGATACTTTACCGCCTACTGGTTTAGGAAAAGTACCATCTACATTTTGAGAAACTCGATTATGCATTAAGTGATACCACATTTTGATGGACCATGTAGCATAGTTATGTGGAGTTAATTTTGAAAACTTAAAATTTCCCATAATGTAGAAAATGAAAGAAAATTGCAAAAAAGAAGGAACACAACATGAAGAACACCCCCCCTTTTCACTAAATCAAGAAACCCCCCCAAAAGAGATGCTTTTGGCACTTTATAAGTAGTGTGATTACAATGGTCACTTACCAATTTTGGCCTTTGTGGACTTCTAATTTTTCTTATTACAACCTCTTGAAAGATTAGAAAATTGGAACTTTACAATGTGTTATAATTCTAAAGCAATATAAAGCAAAGAATGACCTTATTTATAAAAGTGACACTTTTATCCACACAACCCTACAATCTAACTATGGATCTAGAAAGTAGACAAAAAATAATGCACTTTAAAAAAAAATGGAACCTATTTTCAAGTCCAGATGTGCCTATATAGAGCATTTGAAGTTGCAAAATGTAGGATTAAGTAGGTACAGTTTCCAAAAGATGTATTTTCTAAGAAATGCATTCACCAAAACTAGAAAAAAGCTATACCACTAAAAAGTTTAGGAAATTCTACTCAATTTCAAAAAAAATTGCACTTGATTTGGAGTCTGAATGACTAAGATATGGCCTCCCAAATTTGGACTGCAAAATAAAAAATAAATCTAGAGAGGGGTTGCATTAGCAAAAGATAGGGTTAAATTTGACGATCATATGGCTGTCACAATAGTTCTAATTTTCCTTGAGATGATAGTCAAATGACCATGAAATTTAGGCACATAAAATGATGATGTCAGTGATCTTTAGGTTAGTGATGACATCAACATGACTTTATGATGACTTTAATGTTGTACAAACTATATGGATGAGTGACATAGAAAAATATAGATTGACTGACGTGTCTATATAGATTGATGATTGGCAGTTGGTTATGTTGTTGACTCAGATGATGATGTAGGTAGGTGAATGTGCAATATGATTTGCTGATTGTACTCTATTGTACGCTGATTGGGATGGGCGTAGTGATGTAGATGTCCATGTAAGCCAATGATGAGGTGCTTACTTGGGTGATAGCTAGGTCTACCATGGAACTAACTATACTTTGTGCTATCTATGTGGTGTGTGCATGGAAGCGCTACATGGCAAGGTCATGGCCACATGGGTTGGTGCAAAGATGCGATGTGGTAATCGTCAGAGGAACAAAGTATGGGCACCAAAATATGGCAATAAGGTTACTGCATTTCACATGTTTAATCCCACATTCATGGGTAATGTGCAGTCACCGAAGTTTCAAAGAAACACACTGTACATCAACAAAATAAAAGGCTCGCTGGTGGTTATGAGGTCACTAATCTGATGTGAGCTAGGTTGTTTAGGCTAGTACCATTGAAAATTTATGTGAATGCTTACTATGATTAGATGCTAGATTATGATTATGTACCTATGATTTAAAAAATATTCCTCTAGCAACAAATATACTCTATGTAGGGTGCAGGGCCGGGATCTGACAGCCTGGTTCTTGTACCAAAAAAATTTTCACTGCAAGGCCACTTGGCCTAAAAAAAAATTGATTTTTTTTGAAAATAATAAAAATAAAAATAAATAAATTACAGATCCAAAAATAATCAAATAGGTTTGCAAATGACCATACCTGAACTGCAAATCGGGCCTTCGGGTGCCAATTTGCAATTTTTTTTGCCTCACGATCAAATTTAGCCCAGCATAAGGAAATTTATAGTTGATCTTCATTGAATTGACATTCTGGACATAATGGTGAGGTTAGATCTGACTCTAGATGCTCCCAATTTCTACTAATACTCTAGTTTCAGGTCAAGGTGCTGAAGCATGAACGGTCTCGAATGACTATGTGTAGAGAATCTCCTTGAGCTCTGATACCATGTAAGAATTTTCCTTAAGAAAGACTTCACCCAAGACCAAGGAACTCAAACACAAGCACAACACTAGACCAAAGAGAGAGTATGATCAAAATGATGATATATTCATTCAATATGTCATATCAAAGTAGACTAGGAGTGCCTATATATAAAGGCCTCTGGAGAGCTTCTATAATGCATAGAAGTTAGCAACATGATAAGCCATACAACTAGGCACATGTCCACCAGATATGGGTTATCCTCCATTAAGCACGAAAGTAAGTTACTTTGGTTGTCTACATGATAACTTAGTGAATGATGCAAAGTCCAACATTGTAGACACCATGTGCTGAAGTAGAGTTGTGTACTTTGGTGTTTTCAACATGAAAACTCATGAGAGTACACAAAATCCTAAGTGTCTCACCTAAATAAATAATAAAATAATGCATTAACCTAAGTAAACTTAAGTAAAGTGTAAATAGTAAATACATATTTACACCAACACAATTAAACTTTTAATCACTTTAAATACTTTAGATCTAA
Organism: Cupressus sempervirens; assembly: GCA_028749045.1. Taxonomy (NCBI): domain Eukaryota; kingdom Viridiplantae; phylum Streptophyta; class Pinopsida; order Cupressales; family Cupressaceae; genus Cupressus; species Cupressus sempervirens. The sequence continues at coordinate 410,392,870 of CM053793.1, read as the reverse complement.
ACAATTAGTAGCTTGGTCTCTATAGAAAATAATCAACAACATAAACTTGTAGTCCATTATCTTAAAAGTAACAAACTTTTAAAATGTAAAGCATTAATAGTAAAACATCTTAGATAACATCGACACAAGTATGACAATAGGATTTAACATGGAAACCCAATTTGGGAAAAACCACTAGTAACATTTCACCAATTTTTCACTCTTCTAAAGTGATCTCTATTAGGAGCCAACCTTGTTAAAATTTACAAAACATACTTTTAAAAGTGATATTGTTAAAGGATTTAATCACTATATAAGAGTGATCTTGTTAGAGGGCTTAATAACATTCCATTAGAATGTCACCTTGATTAAATAATTTACATATAACTTTTAGGTCAACGTGGATTAAAGGATTTCAATATTGATACAATGGTTAGAAAGTAACAATAGGTTGATCTAAAAAATACACTTTTATTTGCAAATATAGGTCATAATTTAGTCCAACAACTAACTCATTGACTAGCCTCTATTAACATCTTCATTACTAATTTCTTGGCAATTCTTCAAGCAATCACTCTTTACCTCAACACTTTACTATTTAGCCTTCTGCTCAAGTTTTCCAATCAACATAATCAACAACTATTCCAACCTTGCTAGGTTAGCCATTGTGCCTCCTTAAATAGGTAATTTTGATCTATTTCCACTTAAACATCATTGTAGATCTTAGGGTTAAGTTAGATTCATAAAATCCTTTCACCATTTCATCTCCTCTTTTCTCTTCTAGAAACTTCTCTAAAATTCTCCTTAATTCATGAAAAAAAATTCTCAAACATAGTTTCCCTTGAATTAAATGATCTTGGTCATCCATCCTTATCTTCAACACATTTTTCATATTCCAAGAATTCATTTGTGCCGACTAGAAATCAAAATTTCCTCATAATCTGTCAAATGTTGTCCCTCAGCCAACACCAGGTTCTAACACTAGATCATCACTAAATTACTTAGTTGATACTAACTATTCTGTCCAACATAATTTTTTATACTTGGTTGATACTAATTCTCAGTTGACATTATATTTTGCTTAGTTTATAATATCACTAGGTGAACTCTAGCATCACTCGGCATAAACTTCTAGTTTCTTAGTCTTTCACTATTTTTCTTAGTCAAGCCTATGCATTTGGTCTTGTATTCATAACTTCTTTTAGGCTTTAGTACAACAATCTTCTCTACTTAGATTATGATTAAACAATCCTATTATTATCAAGGTCTAGCTAATCAAGTGCCCATTTTAGCTCCCCATAACTTAACCTTTTCTCCAATTTCCTTTTTTTAATGTCCTTCTCAAATTCTCTTCATCAATCATCTTAATATGAAACTCTAATTAGATAGGAATTGTCTTACCGATAAGGTTTGACATCAATGAAAACATTAACATTGTTCCAGTTGTAGTTTCCAACACCTAAGAGGGAGAAATGTTGAAGACATTTGTTGCTACTAAAGATACAAACCGAGTACACCTAATCAAAGAGTTGAATAGTTGTATTATTGTCAATGGATACATTTGGTTATTTTATGTAATATTTTGTAATATAAAATCATTTATTATTTGCTATCATCAATGCAAAATGGGGTAATTGTTAGCCCCAACTAATGATGAAACTGAGAGTGCTACGAATCTATGTAAAAGAGTCATATTATTTGTTATGCCATCATTGATATCAAGTCATAGTTATTAGACATTATTCTAATTTAGTAGACTTCCATATCATTTGATTGACAAAGAGGTTTTGAAGAAAGTGTATTGATGAAAAAGTTGATAAATATGGTATTGAATGGGCACTTGAATGAGCTGGATAGTAAGAATGTAATGTTGGTTTGATTGTTTTACAATCATGCAATCTTGTAATATAATAATCTATTAAAGCCACACCAAGTGACAAGGTTAAATAAGGGATATAGTATTCACCAAGTGACTATAGTTGTTAGCGAGTAGTTGGCAATGCAAGTGAAAGTTTAGTGTTAATTGAGTGATGTTTTACCTAAGTGAAATGGTATGTTCATCAAGTAATGATAAGAAGGACACATTCATAAAGATGAAATTTGAGGCCGGCTTTTGGTAAAATTAATGAATGTTTGATAAGTTCAAAGGTGCGAGTAAAAGTATATTATAAGATCTATGATTGGAAAAATACAATGAAGATCTAATGATGGAGATTGAAAAAGGATAAGGATGAGCACAAAGTTCCATAAAAAAAATTATTTTCTAAGTGACTAAATGAAATGAACCTAAGATTGACAACTGTGGTTAAATGACAAAATATGGAAGAATTTGGAAGTTGAGAGACTACTATTTAAGGACAAGTTGGAACAAGTTTTTATTGCTAATGGAGTTATTGACTAAGGATATCATAGTTAAAAGTTGTTAAAGTTGAAAGAAGCAAAGGAGAATCAATAAAAGTAGAGAGAAGGGTAGAGTAGAGTTAAGTGCAAAGTGAAAGAAAGGAGTGAATCAGCTAGTAAAAAAATTAGAGGAAGGATATTAGAAAGATACTAAGTAGAAAAGAGATTTGAACAAGCAAGGTGGTAAAAGATCTTTTTAATTGTTACTTTTTAATCATTATTAAAAAAAATCCTAATTGAGTGGACCTAAAAAGTCTATGGAATCCTATATGATAACATTGGTTAGTGATGTTTGTAAGTCCTTTAGAGTAGGCCACTCTTTAGATAGGATCAAGGAGTGATAAGGTCTAGATGATCTATTAATGTAAATTGTAGTGCCTCTCATGTTTGTAGTCTGTACCTCATTGTATTTTGATTTGAGAGATACTTGTACTCTTGTTATGTTTCATTTTGAGATGACTCGAGGATCGGATGTTATAGTTTGATTTTAGTACCATAGATGCTTTATTGCTATGCTATTTAGTTTATCATATTTGCATGTTGATGCCATTTTGAGATGACAGTAGGTCTATGATAATAAATAATTATTTGGTATTTTGGATATATCTCTGATTCTCTTATATGGCAGATTTTATGCTATGGTGATTTACTTTATTCTTATTTCATTATTCTTTGTGTGAATGTGAGTGATGTAAATAGATTAATTAGGTATAACTAAATAAATGGTTAAATAAGTTATTTAATGCATTTATTGCTTCAACTATGATATTATATGCAATTGCACTTGACCATGTGTTTTATTGTGCAAGATTTATATCCCTGGTAGTGGCATATGGACTTAGTGATTAAACTATTTATATTTTACCAATATCATCCCTGTATGGTTGACATATCCTTATTTAATTATTTAAATTAAACATTTTGGTGATTATTAAATCTGAACTCATTTTCATTATGTGATTAGACTAGTGAGCGTGTCTGTCCATTTAGAGGTTCACATTGTTGCAAAAGTGTTAAGGAGATTTTAGTGATATTGGGTTTTTGGGCTTTACATTTTATTGAATTTAATTTTTGGTAGCTTTGCCTTAAGTGATTTCCTATTCAAGGGATAACCTATTTTTTTTGGGTTGATTTGGAGTTTAGCTAGTCTAATTGGTTATTTTCTCTAATTGATTATTCACTCAAAAGGTGAATAAGTACTAAAAAGGGATTTATATTCTCACTAATCACTTTTGTAAAATGTAAATTCGAGAGCCTTTTTGAGAATAATATTTTGGAGGATCATTTTTTTGTTCATTTCAAGAGCTCTAAGTGGTTGTGATTTATTTTATTATGCTATTTTTAGTTTCAGCCCCTTTTTCTATCAGGTAGGGCTTTCCTATTTTCTTGTTTCAACTTCATTTCAGCTTCTATTTCTAGTAGGAGTTTGTTAGGAGGTAGAGAACTAGTGTTGCCCTCCATTTTTGTTTGGTGGTTCTATCCGGTTGGTCAGGTATGAATATTTTCCCTATTTTTGGGATGGGGGTATGGGGTTTCATGTCATTATGCTAGCCATTTTTGCATATAGTGTCCAAACCCAAATTTTATTGAATTTTTGAGGTTTTTGTGCCCAAAGACCAAATGGGTTTTTATTTTGAAGTTTTCAAGTTTTTTGGGTTTTTTACCTCATTTTCTATGCCACCCTATTTTCTTGGGTTTTCTTGGCATGCATTTGGTTGTGGACCTAGATCATCCATTTGGATGTCATTCAGACCATTGTTGCACTTTTATGTTGCATTGGAATGCATGTTGCATCTTTCCTCCCAAGTCTATTTTTGGTTGAATGTATTTCTGCATTGTGTTCTCATCAAGTCCTTGTGTTATGATCTTCATGATGGTAGTGTGCCACACATGAGTACGTGCACATACACTTGTTGGGTGAATTGCAAGGCCTAATATTCTATGGTACTTCTAGGAGTTATGACCATTGGGGTTGGGTTAGGAATATGCATGCCTATGGGCACTTATCATTGGATGAACATGGGTATGTTAGGGTAGCACATAGAGGGGATTCTATCTTGCAACTTGGTGACTATTTCCCATTGGTGGGTAGAGGAAGTTTTATATAAGTGATAAATAAATTAAAATACTAGATGGTAATAATTATAAGGTAATAAAATGTTTAGGTTGTGTACCTTCCATCAAAAAGAGTTACTACCTAGGTTGTGCGCCTTCTGTTGAAAAGAGTAGCTACCAATACTAGCTTGGGCTTTTTGATGCCAAGCAACTCTCCATCATGTTATCCCCTACTTAGTAGCCTATTGATTGTTTGTCTAGGACCTATACTACTTACATTATCTCATGATCTTGGTTTCAGTCATCATTACTATCTAGCATGAGTGTTAGCAATGGAAATTTTCTTTATGTGTGTTTCTAGTTGGATCATTATCTCCATGATCATGGTGGGAGTAGACCTAAAGGTTCCACATGGCTGGGAGGCATAACTACCTTCACCACTACTGGGGACTGGTGTATAGAGATGGTTCTTTAGCCTAGTGTTCCCATTACTAGATTTTTTCACTTGGTACTACAAATTTTGAAGTATTCTTTCTTGTGATTTATTATTTTATTGGAATGCTTGTATATCGTGTTTAGATGATGTTATTATTGATGCATTTCCTTGTTATGATGGTTCGCATATGCTAGATGATAAGTTTTATTTTTAGGATTATCTAATGCTTTACTTATAGCATGTTAGATTTCCTTATTCTTATGTTGTAGCATGTTTTAGTAGTGACGTCCTCATATGATAGCTCTGATGATCTAATCAGTGGTTTGAGATGTTATCCATGGGGGATGGCTAGGAACCACGATGGTCTTATGATGCTATGATAGTTTGGAGGAACCACACACTTAGTTTGTTGTTTCAATTCATTGTGATGTTACTTTTGCACACTGAGATGTTGCTTTCAGTTATTTCCCTTCACTACTATGTTGGATGGTTAGATGTAGATATCCATCTTTTAGTTTTGATTGTCTTTCCTTGATATATTGATCTAGTACTCCCCCATGTGGAGGAACTTATTTCCTTAGGTATTTTTGTTTTTTGTTTTTGGCATACTGCCTTAGATTCTTGTGCAAGAATAGAAGATCTTGCATGATGTGTTGGGTTTTCTTGTGTGGCCTTTGGCACTTTCTCACATGAAAGCCCACACTAGTTTTGGGGTGCCTTGGCTGCTTGGCCAAGCACTTCCTCATGCTATTTGGTGCACTTCCTCATGCAGAGGGTAGTTTCTCGTGTGGCTTGTTGTACATCCTCATACAAGAATCTATTAGTTTGTTGTCCTCGTGCAAAAAATAGAAGGTATCTCCTCTAGTTTTTGGGGTTCAAATTTTGGTGTTTCTTGTACCCTTTGGGTTTGCTAGTATTTCCTTTCTTCTATAGTATGGATGTTTTAGATTCTGCTATCGTAGTGGTTTTTGTCCTTCAATTGGTCATGTTAGTTCAAGTAGTGGCATTTGGAGATTCATTTATTATTGAGATGGTGGTTAAGACTTCCATTGCAATCTTGGTGATTCATGTATGATGTTGTCATGTGCACTTGTACTTGTTCAATTTTTAAAAAAATCTTGGCTTGTATTTCATCCTTGTTCCAAGGATCTCTAGGCAGGGCACCACATCTAGTATTAGAGCCCATGTTGCAACATTGGGATCTCTGTGTTATGCTTCCACTATGGTTTTTTTTTCATTTTTGTATTGTTATATTATGATAGCTATTTTGATATCTTATTGGTTCATGGTTTTGACTCTTATGCTTATGATTCAATTGTTTTGACATTATTTTGTTGTTCCCATAGTGATACTTCCTACACATGGACTTGGTAGTCAGGGTGGTACTTGTAGCAATAAACATGGAGAAGAACACGAGGAAGAGGGACATTAGGAAGGAGAGGGAGAACAAGGTAATAATAAACATAATGGCATGGGGGCATTGATGCTAGTGCTTTAGGAGATTCTTGCTTGGTTGGGCCCTTGTGTAGAGGAAAATTGACAAGATCATGATTAGGGAGAGGGATCCCATCATTCTAAGTATAGTGAGGAGGAGCATGAATGTGAATATTCTCATACTCCACCAAGTGGTTGAGGGCACCATTAGGGTGGTAGGGATTGTAACAATGAAAATTCCATCTGGTTGGATATCATGAAGTCTCTTCATCAGTCCAAACTGCCACAGTATGATGGTAAAGGAGGTGGCCTCAAGGAAAAAAATTGGTTGCTAGATATGGAGCGTTGCTTTTCCATGTACCCTTATGCAACCAATATGAAGGTACGTTGTGCAATTATGTAGTTGAGAGACCAATCTTCCATATGGTGGAATTTTGAGGGGCAAAAGCTCTAGATACCTGTTGTAGATCTCACTTGGGATATTTTTGAAGAGAGGTTTCGAGAGAGATTCTTATCTCCTCAGTTCAGAGAGGCCCATACTGATGAGTTCACTAGTATATTTTCAATTGCTTTTCTATCAATTTTTTTGACCAAAGCTATGATTTCATCCTTTTTTTAAATTTTCATCCCCATGTTGGTAAAAAATTTCCAAAGTTTTCCCAAGTTGGCCAAAATTTTGACCAACTTGGGTCATAACAAAAAAAGAAAAAAGTATATGCATTATATTATGTCATATGTTATATTTTGAGTAGCACTAGCAAAATTGGGGCTTCATTCATGTGGGTACTATTGAAAAATTTGTGGGTAATATTGTGCTTTTCCTGATTCACTCTTATGGGTGTAGAAGCACCTGGCTTGCCCTTGTGTGAAGTAGGATTTCAAGGATTGGGCCCTTTCTACTCATTCCCCACTACCCTTGGTTGATTTCAGCTCATTCTTCCTTTCATTTCATCAGTTACCTAGCAGCCTAGTAGGGCCTTGGGGGTATGCAT